>CM077151.1:61357452-61514579 GCA_039583875.1 Platanthera guangdongensis
GACGGACCAATGTTGATAGCACATGCAAACTATTATGTATAAAGTTGATGTATATGAGTATGTATGAATGTTTACTCACGGCCACCATCGAATGATGTGTCACGCATCATTTTTTTGCCACTATGTCGACATAGTGACCTGTTAAGAGAAGGAGCTCACTTCTCAGGCCTCACCTCCGTGGCCAGACGGTGATAGTGGGTCGATCGCTCCCACTTCTAGGTTATGGATACACCCCAACCTCTTAGGCCTTTGTACCTCTAAAGAACAGGTACTCTCGGTGGGAACACATCCTCACCTCGTGCGGAGATCAACCCTTTTGGCACATAACCAAACGAGTGTGAGACGGACCTCTGTGGAAGGGGTAGCTAGCCCCAGGTCCTCTTCACCACCCAACAAAAATAGAGTTCATCGTCACAACTTCTCCCGTAGTGTATAATAGGGGGAAGCCGACGAACCCTCCACATCAGTAACCATTCACCCTCTCATATTCTCATGCAATAAGTAACGATTGAAATGACTAAGTAATAATTCTTATAACAGTAATAAATAGTTAAGACTTGGCTCAAAGTTGTAAGACACTAGATTTGCACCAATAAAAGATTTGATTCACACTATACAACAATATTTTCTCTATACTGATATCAACAAACAACTACATGAATGACATCAAAATAAACTATACCAAAACTTACGTGTTAGATCCAATTAATCATAAAATGTCTGAGGCGAGAGACTATAGTTGTGCACATATTGATGACTAAGCTGTAAGTTGTATAAACTCATATTTCTTCGTACAAAATATTATAAACACTCAAATATAGCGAAGCAAGGTATATGAATTCACAAGTACTCATTGGGAGCTTACATGTTAACGGTCAATAAACTCTCACCGTGCACGAATTAAATTGGCATGGTTATATATTGCGGTTATATATATACTAGTGACAGGCACGGGCCTCCGGCCCTCGTGCATAGTGCGACTGTACAACCCCGTATCCGGCGAGTGGGGTCGCCAGGAACCAGACCGGCCGGTTCAGATCGCCCAGGCCCCAGGCGAGCTCGACAGAGAAATTCGAGCCCGAGCTCGGCATTCGTCGACCCCGAGCTCGGCATTCGCTGAGCCAAGTCCAGGTTTCGTCGATCTGCGCTTGACTAATGGAGGCCGATCGAAGGGCGAGCTCAGTATCCTAGCTCGCACTCGCCTTAAGGAGCTCGGCAGACAGCAGACGAGCCGGATCTTTAGGGGTGGTCGAGCTCCTCAGCTCGCTCAGGTCCATGAGGTATTTTTTACTATTTTGCCCCCGCTGGCCTGCCCATAGCCTTTCAGAACAGCGGAGTTACGCTGTTGGCAGGCCAATCTGGACTGCACATAGCCGTTCAGAACAGCAGAAGTTGGTTATTTGCAGGCCGTTTTCAGAAACCTATAAATAGGACTCAAGGGGTACCTCAGAAAGCATGCTTCTAGTGCCCTCTTGCTCCATCTCTCAAGCGCTTTCTGAGGATACCTTAGCTCGGCCTTTGGATAAGGAGGGGAAGCGCTATAAGATCTTCCGGGTGTGTAGTGGGTCCTCCCGCCGAGCCCTTGGGTCAGTTCTTCCTTGTTTCCTTTGTTGTTTTGCTTGCAGGAGTGAAGTAGGCGCGCGATCACCCCTTCCCCAAGGGTAAACTCCACAAGAGACCGATTTTCGGTTTCAACATTTTGGTGCGGTGAGCGTGGACCGTGGTCAGTACAGAAAACCTTCAGCGAGCTCGATGACAGAAGGACAAGGATCTGACAGGTCAGACTCGCCACCCCCCACCTCTGGCCACGGTGGGGATGTTCAAAGATTTCAGGAATGAGGTGATGGGCCTCGTCAAGTTCGCACTCGGTGCGCGGGCCGAGTGCTCGACTCCAGCTGCCTAGATCGCAGTCGCCCCCTCTCTGGGCGAGGACGCCCCAGGCAGGTGAGCTGGGAAGGAAGTGGTCGAGGAGGGTCGGGGGTGCGAGCTCCCCGGGCGCGTGCTCTTCCCCGGCTCGGCAGGCGGAGGCCGGATCGGCGAGCTGGGCCCGCGGGATGCTCCGGCTCGCCCGATAGGGGGAGGCAGCCCCTTCAGCGAGCTGGTCTCTTCCGCCCCAATTCCAGAGGGGTTTAGGGAACCCGAGATGTCCTACTACACCGTGAAGGGGGACCCGGTCCAGCACGTCCATTGGTTCGAGGACATGGTCTCGATCCGGTAGATGTCGGATGGGTTCAAGTGTCGGCTCTTCGCCATCACCCTTAAGGAGAAGGCGAGGGAGTGGTTTCACCAACTATCGGACAACTCCATCTACTGCTTCGAGGACCTACGTTGGGGGTTCATGTTGAGGTTCACTACCTCGAAGAGGAGGAAGAAGGAGTCGGAGTCCATGTTCCACATCAAGCAGGGAGTGAATGAGACGCTGGGGAGCTATGTTGACCGGTTCCAGGAGGAGGTCACCCAGGTCCAAGAGATGCCAGGTCATAGCTTAATGATGGACCTCGCTGAAGGGAGGCGGACTGAGCCAGGACGCTTCGCCCCCACCATGTTCGACTTATGAAAATTTTGTGAATTTGGTCTTATATTGATAAGATTAGGGGGGAGCTCGCGAGCGAGCTGAGGGTGGTATGCCCAGTGCGGCGGGTAGTCCATCCCTGGATCATCTAAGATTCGACAAGCTCTCAAAATGTACTCTCAGGAACGAGCTCTAACAATTATCTTGCTCGCAAAACCTATCTACGCGAGGTCGCCAGGGGAAGTGCTCGCAGGCAAGTAGGGCGCAACAGAAAAGTCCAAAAGATAGAGAAAATATATAATGGACAGAGGTTATATCAAAAATGTATTCCATTAAATAGTGATAGTTACAGATGGAGCTCGCCTCGGCGAGATTACAAAACAAAAAAAGAAAAATACATGATCAGCCTTTGCCCCCCTCGCCGGATTGGTGATCCTCCCCCCCCCCCTCCGCCGGACAGGTCCTGGAAGCCCTTCCCGAAGAGCGCGTCAAGGCTATCCTCCTTCTCGCTGGGCGGCGTCGCCGGGAACAGGCTCGACATCAGGTCCCGTGCTAAGATCTCCTCGTAACCCTCCACCAGCACTCCTGTATCCTTCATCATCTGGAGGGTACATTCGACGGTTTGGATCGAGTTGATCCGCAGTCTCTCAGCGACGTTAGCCTCGCCGAAGATCCTCGGGCTCTTGTAGGGGAAGGTGGGCTCGACGTCGCGAGCTGGGAAGAAGATCTCCGCTTGGCGGCGGACCTCGCAGCTGAGGCTCGTGTTCTCATCCATCAACTTCGCGTTCGTCCCCTCCAGCTCGGCAAGGCGGGCGCGCAGCTGGCCGATCTCCTCTTCTTGCCCGACGGCACGAACCCGCAACTCCCCAGTGGCTTTGGCATCCTGATAAGAAAAGAAGTACATTAGCAATAGGGCAGAAAATCCTAAGTAAAAAGGGGAAAAGGATAGGCGACAGCCCGATACTTATCAGTCCGTCGGCGGCTTGGGTGAGAAGATTCTCAGCAATGCCGAGCTGACTCGCCAAGTCGACGACCTTATCCTTGGCGACATCGCGTGCTTGCTCGGCCTTCTGGAGGAGGTTGCTGAGGTTGAAGCTGCGGCGGACCACCATGTGGTGGAGCTCCATGGCGCGCATATGGGCCTGCAGGCCCTCATGGCTGAGCTGCCGCAGGAGGATGCCCTTGTAGGCCTCGAGGTCCTCGCGGCCATAAAGGCCAAATCCGAGTGCATAGGCATGACCGGTGGCGGGCTCGCGGTCAGCCTAGGAGGGGTGGAGGGTGGATATGGAGACTCGGTGGGCCAGCTCGTCCCACTGGACCATGGGCTCGCCGACCGAGTCCATCCACCTCCCCCCAAAATCGAAAAGAGGGTGTTCCTTCGGCGGGGCGGGCTCGCGAACCACCTTCTTCGCAGCGGGGGGAGCAGAGGTCGCTGCGGGAGGAGCAGGGGTATTGCCACCTCCCTGCCTCTTGCTGGTGATTTCCTTCAGCGGACTCTCCGGCGACCCGTCGGGGATGAACTCGGGCGAGCTCATGTATTTGGGTCTTTGTTAATGTTGTTGATGTTGTTTTGCCCGAGGAATCACTATGGCTCTACTCATCTTTTTTAGTAGTTGTTGGCGATGGGGCGGGCTCGACCCCGCATCCTCAGGTCGCCTCTTGCTGGAGGACGGTTTGGAGAAGACCGCCTCGTCTCGGCAGGCCGTCGCCGCTGCCTTCTCGCGAGCAAGAGGGTCCGCATATAACCCCGAGTCCGCAAACAGCGGGTTCACGGGGATTAGCCGCTCCCATGCATGAAATAACTTAGAGAACTTAGAAGATTTCCATGACAAAATGGCGAGCTCGACAATGGGGAGAGAACAATACCTTCGTCGGGCAGAACGAGGCGGAGCGAGTCGAGGCCCCTTCGCAGGAAGGCGACCTCGAAGTCCTTGTGAAGGAAGAATTTGTGGAGGTCGGCATCATTGTCGGACACGGTCGGCGCGCGGGTGGTAGACCTCCTCGGCCTTCTGCTGGGGCGAGAAGGGGATGTTGCCGAGATCGCCCTTGATGAAGGCGATCTTGGTCATCCAGTTGTGGTGCTTGTTTGCGATCTCGCGAACCTTGATCTGCGTGCCCATGAAATAAGCGACGCCATCCGGCGTCGTCTTGTAAGAAAAAAGTTTATTGAACACGGTCAGGTTGAACTCAATCGGCTCTTGGCAGAGGAAGCTCGCGAATGCCACCATCATGGTGATGGCGTTCGAATTCAGCTGCGCGGGCACCGCTCCACAGTACTTCAAGATCTGGCGGATTTCCGGCCAGAGGGGGAGTCGCAACCCCACCTCAAAATGCGAGATGGGGAAGGCGAGTTCGTCGTCATAGAAGGAGTTGATAGCCTCCCCATCCCTCGGCCAGCGCGCCTCGAAGTCCGTCAGAACATGGTCGCCGACGAACTCGACGAGCTCGGCCTCGCTAGTGTTTCCCTCAAAGAAGTTGTAGTACCTGAAGTGCTGAGCGCACTTGGTGCGGCCGTCGGCGTCGGGATTGGTCTTACCCATGCTCGCAAAAGAGGGTGGAGCGCGAGTGCAAAAGAGAAAAGCGCGGGAAGAGAGAGAAAATAAGTAGTTAATACGACAGTACGGGGTTGGTGAGAGGGGGGGGGGCTATTTATAGAAAAAGAAATCTGGGGCCAAGCTGCCCAATCGGCCCAGCTCGCCGTCCCAGCTTGCCAACCCCCAGCTCGCCGACCTCCGGCGCGTTCCATCCCAGGCCAAGTCAAATAAGAAGCAATATTATTATTATTATTCGAATACCAGACACATCTAAGAATATTTGAAGTTATTACAACAATCAAATGCAGGAATAAGAAAGCAGGGCGCGCGGGCAGGGGGGCTAGGAGGCGAGCGCCGGTCGGCTCGGCAAGGGAGCCGCCTTCTATCTACCCCGGCCTCGCATCCCCCGTCCCCCAGACTGCCGAGAGTGGAGAAGCTCGCGGATCTTCCCTGAATTCCTCTACGCCACCGAGAGGCCGTCGTCAATCTCATCTAGAAGCCGAGAAGGAGACGTCATCTCGCCAGCCTGGACGCCTCACACCTCGTCAGCAAAACGCACGTAGTCGCGTTGTAACGCCTCATTGACTTCCTGCACCTCGCGCACAAGTTTCTTGAAGAGCTTGATCCCCCTCCTCGTCAGCTCGTCATTCTCCACTTCAGGGCCTAGGTAAGAGTCCAGCGAGCTCGGGGAGGGGAGGGGAGAGTAGTGGGCTGTCCGTGAAGACTCCTCGGCCGCAGATTGGCTGGGGGGAGTTGTGAAGACAGAAACATCAGCAAGGGGGGATATGCTGGAAAATCACATGACAAGAATCCAAGGCCAAGTTTACCCAACGAGCTCGGCATCTCCAAGGAGGTGCGGGGAGGGACAAACCTCAGATCCTTCCCGCGGCCTGGGCGGCACGTTCCCGGTAAGAGGAGGTCGAATCCCGGAATGGGGATGGTTTCCACACCCGCCCCCGTGGTCACGACAGGTTGCTGAGGGGAAGGGGCGCGAACCGGCGAGTTTGGCTTCTGCGAGTCCACCCCCAAGGTCCCGAAGGGGGGGAACGGGTCCTGGAGACGATTCGCTAGGGTTCTGAATCGCGAGTCGCCAGGTGCGGTCTTGGCTCGCGGAGTGGGGACTCGCAGCGTGGTGCCCTCCATATCATCCAGCTGGAAGTCCGGGCCATCACAGAGGTCAACGATATCTTTGCCCTTATCAGGGAGAGGCAGATTGGACGAGCCTGCCCCATGCTCCAGGGCTGTCCTCATTTCATCATAAATGGGCTCTGTCGCCGGAGGAAATGTCTTCACCCTCTTGGCGGAGTTGGGTTCGGTCGAGCCACCCTGAGGGACGGCAGGTGGAACCATAGTCAGGGAGGCTACGCGAGCAGCCGAGGTCTGGCGAACCCGGGCGAGCCGCTCTTGAATCACCTTTGGGATCGACATCTCGGCAGGGCTAGAACAGAGGGAATGACAAGAGTCAGGCAGGTATGCAGGTGTATATATATAGCCACAGGTGGACCCCACTCGAAGATTCTCTAGTTCACCTCGCACTCGTTGAACACTTGTGGTTGGATGTTTCTTTCCGAGCTTTGCCAAGCTCAAAAAGAGCGGGGATTGTGTACAACCCCGTATCCGGCGAGTGGGGTCGCCAGGAACCAGACTGGCCGGTTCAGATCACCCAGGCCCCAGGCGAGTTCGGCAGAGAAATCCGAGCCCGAGCTCGGCATTCGTCGACCCCGAGCTCGGCATTCGCCGAGCCAAGTCCAGGTTTCGTCGAGCTGCGCTCGACTAATGGAGGCCGATCGAAGGGCGAGCTCAGTATCCTAGCACGCACTCATCCTAAGGAGCTCGACAGATAGCAGGTGAGCCGGATCTTCAGGGGTGGCTGAGCTCCTCAGCTCGCTCAGGTCCATGAGTTATTTTTTACTATTTTTCCCCCGCTGGCCTGCCCGTAGCCATTCAGAACAGCGGAGTTACGTTGTGTAAGAACCGAACAAAAACAAACCGAAATGGTTTTAACTGAAACTTTATTATCCGAAAAAGGTATCTATTACAAAGGTATGCCCTCCCTTATATAGAATGGAGGAGAGATGAGAGAATACAAATAAGAGATGTGGGACTAAAAATTTACAGGACTAAGCGGACTATACAAAACAAACCGCACAAGCCGCGCGGTTAGACAGAAGGGCTAACCGCACGGCTACCACCAGAGAGAAAGAGAGATTGCCAGGGGAGACCGCTAGACTGCCCGGTCTCCAAGCCGGCTGAGACAAACCGCCAGACCGCGCGGTCTTCAACCCGCCAAGACAGACCGTCAGACCGCCTGGTCACCAACTTCAACACTCCCCCTCAACCTGGAGCATATATATCGATCATGCCCAGCTTGTCACAAACATGAAGAAACGAGGCGGAAACTGGCTTGGTGAAGATGTCAGCCGGCTCTTTATCAAAAGTGACAAAGGGAGTGCAAATTTGTTCCTTTAAGATCTCTTCACGAATGAAATGACAGCCGACCTCAATGTGTTTTGTTCTCTCATGGAAGACCGGATTTTTGGAGATGTATATGGCGGCCTTGTTATCACAGAACATAGGTAGAGGATGGTTGTAGACCTCTCCTAAATCTAGCATGAGAGCCCGCAGCCATTTTAACTCACAAATGGTCGATGCCATACTGCGATACTCAGCTTCTGCACTGGACCTGGAGACAACAGACTGCTTCTTGCTCTTCCAGCTCACCAGATTTCCCCCAACAAAGGTGCAAAATTCTGAGGTTGACTTGCGATCCCCTTTGTCATCAGCATAACTTGCATCTGAGTATGCTTCAATCCTCAGATGACCATTCTTCTGAAAAAGTAATCCTTTCCCAGGCGCTGCTTTGACATACTCCAAGATCCGCAAGGCGGACTGTAGATGGCACTCCCTAGGTGCTTGCATGAATTGACTCACCTTGCCCACAACATAGGAAATGTCGGGCCTGGTCACTGTGAGATATATGAGCTTACCAACCAGACGCCTGTACCGCGAACTATTTGAAAGAGGAGGCGAATCATCTGTCCAGGTTTTGTCTTCTCCAGTTGTCATGGGGCATCGGGCAGGTTTTGCTCCAGTCAATCCTGCCTCTTTTAAAAGATCAAGGGCATACTTACGCTGAGAGAGAACTAAGGAGTCGGGCTTCCGAGAGATTTCGATCCCCAGAAAGTACTTTGGAGAGCTCATATCTTTGGTGATCAGATGTTGGCGAAGATGTCGCTTTGTCAGGGCTACCCCTTCCTGGTCATCGCCAGTGAGCAGAATATCATCGACGTATACAGCAAGAACAACCAGCCCCGAAGGAGTTTTGCGAATAAATAGAGAGTGATCAGCAGAGCTTCGCGCAAAACCAACGGCCGCCACGATGCCGCTGAACTTGTCAAACCAAGCTCGAGGGCTCTGCTTGAGGCCATAAATTGCCTTCTGCAGCCGGCATACTCGTGTCTCCCCCTGAGCAACATACCCAGGAGGTTGCTCCATGTAAACGGCCACGTGAAGATCACCATAAAGGAAGACATTCTTGACACCCAGCTGAGAAATCAGCCAATCCCGATTGACCGCCACAGAGAGAAGGACCCGGATAGTGCTGAGACGAGCCACGGGGGAGAAGGTGTCAAAGTAATCAACCCCATAGGTCTGAGTCAAGCCCTTAGCAACAAGGCGAGCCTTATACCGATCCACAGTGCCGTATGGGCCAAATTTGACCATAAAGACCCAGCGACAGCCAACAACATCAGTACCGAAGGGAGGAGGAACAAGAGTCCATGTACCCCTCTCCGTGAGAGTCATCATTTCCTCATCC
The DNA here is from genome assembly GCA_039583875.1 of Platanthera guangdongensis. Lineage (NCBI taxonomy): Eukaryota > Viridiplantae > Streptophyta > Magnoliopsida > Asparagales > Orchidaceae > Platanthera > Platanthera guangdongensis. The sequence continues at coordinate 61,366,316 of CM077151.1, forward strand.
ATGGCCAGCTTCCAGTGGGGAATAACAAGGGCCTCCTGATAGGAACGAGGCGTGGCAGTGGCAGAGATAGCCAGTGCAAAGGTCCTGCGAGAAGGGGTAAGACGATCATATGAAACAGTAGCAAGGGGGTGTAGGGTACACGTCCGCACCCCTTTGCGAAGAGCCACAGGGAGATCCAGGTCGGCGGCCCCCTCGGTATCCGGAGCGTCCGTGGCAGAGAGAGCTGGCCCGGGAGAAGAGAGCGACGGCAGCAGAGAGGATGGAGACTGAGGTGGAGAAGTAGGAGAGAGAGGTGGAGCGAGACGAGGGGACGGAGATGGCGGAGGGGTGGATATCTCGGTAGGAGACGAGGGAACGAAGGGAATAGCAGGAGAATCAGAAGCTGGGGGAAGAGGAGAGGAAGCGGGGAAAAGAGAGGAGGATTCAGCCGAGAAGTAGGAGGCATTCTCGAAGAAGGTAACGTCAGCAGAGACGAACTGCTGACGAAGAACAGGGTTAAAGCAACAATAGCCTTTCTGAGTGGTGGAGTACCCCAGAAAGACACATTTGGTGGAGCGAGGGGATAGCTTGTCACGGGTGGCATATGGGGTATGCACAAATGCAGTGCATCCAAAGATTCGGAGAGGGAGAGGAAAAGACTCCTGGCCCGGATACAGAATGGAGAATGGTGTTTTCCCGTGGAGAATGGTGGATGGAAGGCGATTGATGAGGTAGCAGGCCAGGAGAACAGCATAGCCCCAATAAGAGCGAGGGACATGCATCTGGGTCATCAATGTGCGAGCCACATCGAGGAGGTGACGGTTTTTGCGTTCCGCCACCCCATTTTGTTGGGAGGTGTAAACACAGCTAGTCTGATGAATAATGCCATGTTGCACACAAAAAGATGTAAAAGCATGACTCAGATACTCTTTAGCATTGTCGGAGCGAAAGGTTTTAATAGAGACATTAAACTGAGTTTTTATTAACTGATAAAAAGAGATCCATACATCTAAAAGTTCCGAGCGATCTCGGAGGAGGTACACCCAAGTACAGCGAGAAAAATCATCGATAAAAGTTACAAAATAAGAACTACCCCGGCCAATGGTGAGGGTAGGAGCAGGTCCCCAGATATCGGAGTGGACAAGATCAAACAGACGAGTAGAGCCCCGACCTTACATTGGTGGGAAGGAGGAACGGTGATGCTTGCCGAGCTGACAGGCGTCGCATTGGAGAGGAGTACGAGACGGAGGGAGGTGGGGCAGAAGTTGATGTAGAAGTCGTGGTGGAGGATGACCGAGGCGGAGATGCCACTGGAGAAGATCCGGACAAGAAGAGGAGAAGGCAGACAGGGCCGAAACATTGTCGAGGAAGTAGAGGCCGCCGCTCTCAGTCCCAATAGCAATCGTCCGGTGGGAGCTCGGATCCTGAAAAGAACAAGAATTCGGTGTAAATGTCACAGAACACTGAAGCTGCTTGCATAAAGATGTAACAAACAATAGATTGCATGGAAACTTGGGCACATAGAGAGTGTCCGCTAGTCGTAGTGACAGAGTAACATGAACCACTCCCGTCCCATGAACCGGGGAGGGAGAACCATCCGCAACTAGGACCGGGGGCAATCGATCATGTTGTTCGAGTAAAGAGAAGCACTGAGGATTGCCCGTCATGTGATTAGTGGCACCAGAGTCGATGAGTCATTTACCTTGAGTCACCATATGGGCACTACCTGAGGATGTTACAACAGAGGCAGACGGTTTGGAAGAGTCACCGGAGGGGCGAAGATGGGGATGCTTCGTCCAGCAGCGTTCGGAAGTATGTCCGGTTCGGCCACAATGAGAACAGAGGTAGCGGGAAGAAGCACGGCCGCCGGACTGGTGACTGCGGCTACCAGAGCCACTCCGCTGAGTGTGATGAGAATAGTTGTCCGGTGGTGGAGGAGGAGGAGCGGCAAAAGTGGGCGCTGAAGGAGAGAGGTGACAGCAGCAATGCGGGCAGCGGTGGCATCTAAGGTAGGAGATTCGGCCTCACCCAGAATTTGCTGGCGGATCATGTCATAAGTATCAGGAAGCCGGAGCAGATAACACACAACCAGAAGCTCCTGGAAGTGCTTGTGTTGTTGAGCCAAATCCGCAGAAAAGGGGCGATTCTGAAGAATCTCAGCCCCAAGAGCCTGAACCTGTTGGTAGGCAGCAGAAAGAGCCATAGGAGCAGGAAAAAGGAAGCCGGGCGGTTAGGAAACAACCCGCACGGATAGGAAAAAGATAAGCTGCAGCGGTCACGAGGGTAGAAACCAGCGGCCAGAAAAGCCACGACAAGCTGCAGACCCAAGCAGAGGGAAGAAGTCGGACGGCTAGAGGACAGGCGCGCGAACAGAAGCAGGACAAAAACAGGTCGCTGCGACAGGAGGCGGCGACTTAGAACAGGAAACAAAAAGTCGCACACACAGAGGGCAATAAGAAGGAGAGGAAGAGGCTGCGCGGACAGGGAGCAAACCGGTGAGACAAGCCGCGCGGACAGTGAAGGCACAGAATCAGGAGGAGTAGATCGAGTCCTCTAATACCATGTAAGAACCGAACAAAAACAAACCGAAATGATTTTAACTGAAACTTTATTATCCGAAAAAGGTATCTATTACAAAGGTATGCCCTCCATTATATAGAATGGAGGAGAGATGAGAGAATACAAATAAGAGATGTGAGACTAAAAATTTACAGGACTAAGCGGACTATACAAAACAAACCGCACAAGCCGCGCGGTTAGACAGAAGGGCTAACCGCACGGCTACCACCAGAGAGAAAGAGAGATTGTCAGGGGAGACCGCCAGACAGCCCGGTCTCCAAGCCAGCTGAGACAAACCGCCAGACCGCGCGGTCTTCAACCCGCCAAGATAGACCGCCAGACCGCCCGGTCACCAACTTCAACACGTTGTTGGCATGCCAATATGGACTGCACATAGCCGTTCAAAATAGCGAATGTTGGCTATTTGCACGCCGTTTTCAGAAATCTATAAATAGGACCCAAGGGGTACCTCAGAAAGCATGCTTCTGGTGCCCTCTTGCTCCATCTCTCAAGCGCTTTCTAAGGATACCTTAGCTCGGCCTTTGGCTAAGGAGGGGAAGCACTCTAAAATCTTTCGGGTGTGTGGTGGGTCCTTCCGCCGAGCCCTTGGGTCAGTTCTTCCTTATTTCCTTTGTTGTTTTGCTTGTAGGAGCGAAGTAGGCGCGCGATCACCCCTTCCCCAAGGGTGAACTCCACAAGAGACCGATTTTCGGTTTCAACCGCGAGATTCGCCCTCCCCCGATCTGCGATGGCGGGATTAGCTCTCCCCCGGTCTGCGACGGCGGGCTTTGCTCTTCCCCGATCTGCGACGGCCGGCTTCGCCCTCCCCCGTTCTGCGATGGCAGGCTTTGCCTGCAATTTTTTTAAATTATTTATCATTTGTGGATTTTTTAATTAAAAATATTATATTTTTTGATAAGTTTTTTAAAAAAAAACTAATGATTTTTTTGTTTTCTATTTGTTAATTGATTAAATTTGATTTTTATTTAATTTAATTAAAACAAAATTCCTGTATAAATTTCCTGTATAATCGCGGAACGAAGAGGTAGCCGGATCCCCTCCTCCACCGCTGTCGGAGGCACCAGCGGCCTGCCCTAATCCCACCGGCGGGGTCGCCGGTCTCCGGCGAACCCGCGGGGGGTTGTCTAGAGGCCGACGGGCAGGGCCACCGCCGGCCTCATTTTTATTGGCAGACTATTATATTTAGAACTCATTTTTATTGGCAGACTATTATATTTCTTTTTAAAATATATATATATATATATTATATATATATATATATATATATATATATATATATAATATATATATATATATATATATATATATATATTATATATATATATATATATATGTGCGTTGAACTATTTGAAGTTTTCATAGGATCTGATCGAGTATGAGACATTCATCTTAGTTTTACGGTTAACTTAACAATGACAATGTTTTAATTAATTTAATTTAAACATGCATATAGTCCGCACCTCATTTAAATGAGTAATAAACATGATGCTAGTCGGAGGACCGGATAGGAACCCAAAATAAATTTTAAAATAAAACCCAGTCCTCGGTGAATCGTACGCGGATCTTCCCACGACCGGTCGGAGCCACCATTGCTCCGGCCATTACCCCTGGTAGGCTGGGCGCACCGGCGAGGTATCGGACGGCGGTCTACCGTCACCGCTGACGACAGGGACTGGAAGAAATATATTTCTAGGTTCACGGGTTTCTCATGAAGACATTAAGTCAAATAGGATAGCATTTCTCCCAGTTTTATTGTTTGTTAAATACGGCATTGAATTAAATTAAATGCACAGGTTTATTGAGGTATATAAAAGAAAAAAAAAACTCTCATATGGAGGTGGCACTGCGGAGGTTTTCCATGGCCGGTTGGAGAATAATTGCTCCCATCATTACACTCGAATGGTGGCGCCCGGGGTGGGAGCTCCGACAGGATGTCAGACGGAGATGATCCGCTGCCGCCGCCGCCGACGATCTGTGCCAAAAGAAAAAAAAAGCTCATGGTGGTTGCATGCAGCCATCGTGAGGCCATGCATGCGGGCGGCCCCTTGGCCGGCCGGAGCTCCTATTGCCCCGACCACCACCCCCGATAGACTCGCCCAGGATGGGCGCTCCGGCGCAACGTCGGTCGGCGGTGATCCGCCGCCGACGCAGCCGACGACCTGGAGAGAATATCTCCAGGTCCACGGTGTTGTAACGCCACCGTGAAAAAAAAAACAGGGGAGGCGCCGGGGAGAAAAGATACGGGTTGCCCCTCCACCGTTGGTGGGGGCTTTGGCTCCGGTCACTACCCCCAGTGAGAGTACCCCGGGGAGGGCCTCCGGTGGGGGACTTCCGGCGGCCGGAAAATTTTAAACATGAAATTAATCTTTTTATTTTTTTTTATCGGAAAGAAGAGGCCGCCGGAGCGGTTTCCGTCGAAGCTCTTCGCCTCAAGGGCCTTGAGGAAGGGTCGTGGTGACTCCTCCTCCCCTTCACACGCCCCATGCGAGGCCGAAACCCGCAACGATGGCGGAGGTCGTGGGGGTGTTCCGAAGCTTCCATGGTCGGGAATGTCATCTCGGGTGGTCGGAAACGGCAAGGATTCACGAGAAATGGATCTAAGGGCAGAGAGAAGTCGAAGGAACTTACGTTCATGCCGTTTAGGCGAGAGGATCGACGAGCGGCCATGGTAGTCGAGTTCGCCAGAGTTTGTGGAAGAGGCTCGCCAGAAGGTCGTCGAGGAGTGGTCTCTTGATGGTTAGAGAGGTATAGTGCTGGAAAAACGAAACCCTAGCCTTGGGGGGTTTATATAAGAAGGAGGGTGGTCACTTGGGTGTTGGGAGAGATTTAATGAGGAAAATTCACTTCTCCTTGGTGAATCCGCCCACTTCCAGCCTGTTCAGCCTTCTCAAGGCCTTGAAAATAGGGGGAAGATGAACCTCCAGTCACCGCATTGATTGAGAGTTATTAAGGGGGGTTTTAACATATTAATGGGTGCTTAAAAATGAAATAACTAATTAACCGTAATTTATTTTAAGCCTAAAATTTTATGACAAACTTCTGAAATCATAAGGTATTTTTAAGAATTATTTCATAATTTTGAATGTATTTTTGTATGTTTTTCTATTTATTTCGTGTTTTCAACATAATAAAATCAAAATAAATAATTCATATTTTAAATAATAACTTTTAATTACTACATCTCTTTCAAATATGTTTAGGGTGCTACAGTAAAAATTTGAGTGAATAATATTATTATTTGCTATTTATCTTAAAATCTTTAGTTTATTTAATAAAATAAATGCTCAAATAATTTTTTTAAAAAGAAATTAATTAATTTTTTATTGACCCATCGTATCTCAAATATTCTTAGGGCGTTTAGGCGGGTCAAAGTGTTATTATTCAAGTCGTTCAACTAAGTATTATGATGAGTTAACTTGACTAGTTTAGGGTAGTGACATACTACTCATGTGTCTATTGGCCTACTAAGGGCTAATAAGTCAATAAACACAAAAATAAGGGTCCAATATTTATTTTAGTCACATAAGACCGGTGTGACCCGGAAGGCGGAGGAAGTGACTTATTGGGTCACTAATACCCAATAGGTTATCAGTCTACCACTTGGGTGTCAATCTAGCCCACAAAACCCTAGCAGGTCAAATGACACGAAAGTGTCGAGAAAATCGAAATTGGGATGTTACAAAACATATGTACGAACGACGTCCGGGTTCAGCGTGACTTTTTTTGGCGGCCAAATCGGGTTCCTAAACATCTTCAAATTAAAAAGTGTTCAACATGAAAGTTGTAGATCTCGACGAGATCTACAACTTTCATGTTGAACACTTCTCATAAAAATGCATGTAGAGGACACAGTTTGAAAAAGTGCGAAGGAAAATAGAGTTTGCTAAAAGTCATTTCAAATAACATAAATATTAATATTTTGAATATTTTTTTGTTTACTAGAAGCGAAATATGTTTTGCTTATAACATCATCCTTAATTTACCTTTCCACCTTTTCTCTCTCTCCCTCTATGTTTATTTGCCACCGCCCTCTCTCCCATCATTCACGCCTCTCTCCCTCTCTCTCTTGCTCTCTCACCTCCCCTCCCTCTCCCACTCTCTTTCTCTCTCACCTATAAATACATTACATATATACGAGTATATTCGAATGGGCTACTGTAACACCTCCCCTGTAATAACTGTATAATATGGGTCTGGCCGGGGCCCCACAACATACAGACGCCACAACTTTAGCGTTAAAAGATGATATTAACTACTCAACTCAAAACTCAGAATAAAACAACGACAGAAATCGAAAACAAGACCAGAAGTTATCCACATACATAAGAGTATCAAAACGGTCTTAAGGCCTTACAACGATAGAGAGTCCAAAACTCAAATGATAATATCAAACACCAACGTGCATAAGCACTCCTAGACTACCTCGGCATGCAAGCCGAAAACCTAAAGCATCAAACATACAATACCACAAAATAGAACTAGTACAAAACTTGGAATACTTCATGAGACTTAGGCCTTTTTGACTGGCGAGCTATCTCCTGCTTGCGATCTTTGCCCTGTAAAAATTTGGTGGTAACGTAGGTCGGCAAAGACTGACCTCAACTATGTAACCAACACTGAAAGAAAACGGTTGTCTACCTAAATCACCTAGAGGGGGGGGGGGTGAATAGGTGGTTTGTGCGTCTTTTTGCGGAATAAAAAAAATAATTAGAGCACGGCACAGAACTATTCTACCAACATCACAGACGACACAAGATTTATAGTGGTTCCCCAACCTTGGGTACATCCACTTTCCCTCACCGATCTAGCAATCAACTAGACTCGGCTACTCCACTATCTCGGATCAAAAATCGATCCTACCCTCGGAACAAAGTTCCTACAAACTCGATCCAACCAAAAGGATCTACACCTCGGAAGATAGCACTTCCTACAAACTCAGAGTGAAAAACTCCTACACTCGGAGAAGATTTCTCCTACAAGATTAATAAAGTGTTTACAAGAATACAAACAGTAAATCACTCAGATCTGAAAGAAACAGCCAGGATCTTCTTCTTTTCAACTTTGTAGCACTTTCAGAAATCGGTGAAGAAGTTCTCGGCCTCGATCTGGATCTACTCGCTTTTACAGAAATCGAGAGAGAATATGATCAGTGAAGTCGATCTCGATCTGTAACTTTTCTTCAGAATAATCCTCTGAAAGTAGAAGCTTTGGCCGGAGAAGAAGGCGACGGCGGCGGCTTCCGTTTTGCGAAAGTCAGAGAGGAGGTGGCTGAAGAATATTTCTCGAAAAAGAAATTACAAGAAAGCTTTGAGAATACTTAGGGTTTGTCATTTTCTGATAAGACCTTATATAGGAGAGACTAACGGTCATAATCGGTCATAATGATGTACACGTGGACCAATCATGTCGCGTGATTTGAAAAATCTCGTCAGAAAAGGACTTAACAAACATTTCGGAAAGATTCAGCCAACTACACGAGTAAGTCAATAACTACTCGAGTAGTTGAATAACTACTCGAGTATATGATGGGGAACATACTCGGGTATGTATATAAAGACTACTCGAGTATATAGAGATCAACTACTCGAGTAGGCAGACAGAACTACTCGAGTATGTATAGAGACCTACTCGAGTACATAAAGGATCTACTCGAGTACTGGAGAAGTTACTCGAGTATATTACATAAACTACTCGAGTACAAGAAGTACTACTCGAGTGGAATACTTAGAAAAATTCTGAAGAGGTTTGCTGGCAACTACTCGAGTAGTTGAACTAGACTACTCGAGAGGAAGTAATCTACTCGAGTAGGTGAAAGTTCTACTCGAGTAAAAGACTTAGAAAAATTCTGGAGTAGGGAAATATCAGGGTACACGAGTGACCCATGATCTACTCGATTGGGTATAATGAACTACTTGAGTATGTCTCTATCTACTCGAGTATGTGAGTATACTTACTCGAGTATATGAGTGTACTTACTCGAGTATATGAGTGTACTTACTCGAGTATATGAGTGTACTTACTCGAGTATATGAGTGTACTTACTCGAGTATATGCGTGTACTTACTCGAGTATATGACTTAGAGAAATTTAGAAGAGGAAACCCTTAAATACTCGGGTAAAGAGTAATCTACTCGAGTATGTAAGAATGCTACTCGAGTATATGAATGTATCTACTCGAGTAGGTGACTTAGCTACTCGAGTAAAACACTTGGAAAATTTCTGATGTAGGAATAACTGATTTTTCTAGAGTAGTCAACACCCAATTCCTTTCTCATAGTCTAATAGCTTGAATATGAAGTGTATCCCAATAGAGAGACCACACATGAGTCAACACCTTAGAATATGCAATGAGGGATTACATTGCACAATTCCTGTGTTTGGTGACCCACTGTGAGCTGACATTGGTCTACACTTCACAGTGAAATTCATGCAAACATATGGCTCAAACCAAGCATCAAATACAGCTTAATTCATCTTAGTTCCAGGGTGGCTTCATCAAATCTGGGTTCATGTAGATGAAATACCCAACAATCTCCCCCTATTTGTTGAAGTCAGAACCCTTTACACTAAGGTGAATTATGGACATAAAAGAAACTAAGTAGAAAAAAATATGAGCAGGAAGGCAAAGGATAATGAAAAAGATAATTAGACAGTAATGAAGAATTGTATATATATGAGTTTCCAAAAGCATCAAGTCTACAATTTGTCATTTCAATTTCTCATCATCTTTTAGGTTTAGGCTTGGGATTGCTGCTTATCCATCTTCTCTTGTTGTCTCCTTAGGTAACTGAATGGCTTAGGGAAATATTTAGGAGGCCTTGGAGGAGCAGCATGGTTATTTCTCCCAAACTCTCTGTCATGGATCCTCCTTTTTAGCATGGATTTCTCATATAACTCCCATTCCTGGGAACTGTAGTGAAGGCTTCTGTTCTCACTGTGATCCAAAACTAGCCTGAGAGTGTCCAAAATGAGAGACTTTGAGGTTGGAGACCAGGCTTCAGCATGTTCAGGGGCTTTGGAAGGAGCAGTCCTGCTAGCAAGGGGCCTTCACCATACTTCCTTTTCTTCTTGATTCTGATCTCTGGAGGAGCTTGAAGGAATATGTCAGCAGGATCTTCTTCCCAGCCTGGAACATAAGTATCTGGAGGAGCAACTGAGTCTCCAGGCCTAGGAGAAAAGGTGGGTTGCAGAGGAACAGCAGGAGTAGTGACATCTGTGGCCAGAGGGTTGAGATGATGGGGAATGATGTTTGGGTCAACTGCAAGATCTGGCAAGATCTGATTGTGCATCCAGACAGCAGTGTCATAGGTGTGAAATTTGACACTCTGTATCTGGTCAAGCACATCATCGTGAATGGTCTTCACATGAGCTTGTCATTCATCTGTTTTCTGAGCAGTAGATTTCTCTACCTGTTCTTTGAGTTCTTTTATCAAACAATCCCCCCTTCTGATTTCAACAGATACTTTCTCTACGGTGTCATCTTTGAAAATGCCAACTTCTTCACAGATCTTCATCTTGTTGGCTTTAGTCCTCTTGTATAGTTCTATCTGATTGTTTGCCAAGGTGATACCTTGTTCCATAACATTGCCCACACTAGTGATAGTATGGTCAAGAGCTTTGTCACCAAGTTCGAACAGGTACTTGAGCTTGTCAGTGTTATGCTGAATTTCAGCAAAACCCCTGCTCATCTCAGTCTCAAGAGCAGTGACCTTGTTAGTGACCACCTTTAGAGAGGTGTCAAAATGATGTCTTTGTTCTTGAAGAAGAATGACAATACTTTGCAGTAGATCTGAGGAGGAGGAAACTGTAGTAGCAGCTGAGGGAGCCGCAGTAGGGATATGAGGAGTTACCCAAGGAGCTATTTCTTCAATTATCACTGAGCTGAGAGTTCTGGTGGTAGGAAGGACAGCATCCAATTCTTTTGTATCATGGGGGATGGAGAAATCGAGGTTTCTGAGAGGAGCCTCAGCTGGCTCAGGAGAAGGCTCATCAGAAATGAATATGGTGTCTGGCTTATCTGCTGGAGGATTTGGAGAAGGTGTTGGAGTTCTGGCTGGAGAATGGGCAGGAGACTGTATTGGAGAGAGTTCCTTGTGATGTTCAGTGGTTGGAGCTGGAGGAGATAGAGGAGGAGGAGGAAGCACATCTTCAAAAAGCTCTGCAATCATGGCATCTATAGCAGCAGCTGTGGACAGGAGAGTGTCTTGAGGTACTTGATCTGAGGGAGTGGCTGGACTCTGTGGAGTATGAGGTAGGGATGGAATTTTTGGCTGAGGAGAGGGCTGCCTGACTGGGGTGGAAGGAGCAGGCTCCCCCTCACTTGGTGCACCAGAGGAGCTGGCCACATGATGAGGAGAGGGAGATGGAGTCCTGTCCTCTACAGCTGGAACGTTTGGAATTTCTGAAGCCTTTGCAGCCTGGGCAGAATTCTTGAGCTTGAGATCCCATCTCTGAATTGAAGAGATAGATACCTTCTTCATATGGTTAAGTGGAGTCCCTTTGGAGAGGTTGAAGACTTCAGGATTTGTTGCATGAAGGAGCAGAGATATAATTCTTGCGTAGTTGGGGGATTTCATGCTATCCTTGATTTTGTCCAAAATCAGCATACCAAATTGGTATTTCTTGCGGCAGACAATGGCTTGCATTATATCGAAGAAGTATGAGGGAATGTCTCGGATGGAGTGAGTCTTGCACAGTAAAATTTTTCCAATAACATCAACCAAGAATTTGCCTTCTGCATTCATATCTGACCTTTTGAAGTATTGAGCATCAGTGGAAAAACCACAGAAAAGGGCTGTCCTGTCGGAATCCTCAGCAACTAGGTGATCTTCTTCATCAACAATCGGTAAACGGAGAAGTTGAGAGACAGAGGTCTTGGTGAACTTTAGTTTCAAACCCTTTACTGTAGATTTTAGGATTTTGCCATTTCGTCGAACCTTGAGATTTGAGAAGAATTCTGCAACTTCGGGGAAGAGAACGCGATAGGGTTCTTGGAGGATGAAGGAGAGGTCGGCGGTGTCGAGGAGGATGAGGAGGTTGCGGAAATCATCGGAAAGCTCTGCGATACCCTCGGTGACTAGTTCGGAGCCGACGCCAATCTTGTGAGAAGTCGCCATGGATGCGAATGCCTGGAGGAAATTAGAGAGAGCTCTGCAACTGCGGCGGAGGAGAGAAGTCGAATCGGCAGGGCAGGCGAAGAGACAGAGGGTACTCGAGAGATAGAAATGATGTCGAGTAGGTTTGATGTTTTGAAATTTCGTATATATATAACTCTTGAATTACCGCTAATTAATTTAAAGGAGGCGGCATATAGCCTTGGGTGGCGAATAGAGCAATTTTCAAATTCTGGGAAATTGGACACGAGAGAGAGATAGACTACTCGAGTAAGTAAAGGAGCTACTCGAGTAGGCCGTCAGGAGGTACTCGAGTAGGTCTGCAGAGAGTACTCGAGTAGGTAGATGACTTACTCGAGTAGGTCTACAGGAGTTACTCAAGTAGGAGGAGAAAACTTACTCGAGTAGATAGGGACTTACTCGAGTAGGTAAGTTACTTACTCGAGTAGGTCTTTAGATACTCGAGTAGGCACATCCGCATACTCGAGTAGGTCAGTACACATACTCGAGTAGGTCTCATGCTTCTCGAGTGGAATTTTGAAAAAGTTGAGACAGAGTTGATTTTGACTAACCCTTTGCAATTTCTTGCTTCTTAGCCATCCAGCCTTCTTTAGTCCTCTTTGTTGAGCATCCCAAGCTCTGTCTTGAAGAACAAGAACTTGGTCTTGTCCAGCGGCTTTGTGAAGATATCTGCAACTTGCCTATCTGTAGGCACATATTGGAGATCTATGTCTCCAAGCTCCACATGTTCCCAGATGAAGTGATACCTTAGCTCGATATGCTTTGTCCGACTATGGGAGACTGGATTGTTGGCTATTGCAATTGTGCTGGAGGAGTCACAGTACAAGGGAATATCCTTGAACTGCAGGTTGTAGTCCTCGAACTGATTCTTTATCCATAGCAGCTGTGCGCAACAGCTGCCTGCAGAGATATACTCTGACTCGGCCGTTGAGATTGCGACACAGTTCTGCTTCTTGCTACTCCAGGAGATTAGCCTTCTTCCGAAGAATTGGCAAGTCCCTGAGGTGCTTTTCCGGTCATCTTTGCTACCTGCAAAATCTGCATCTGAAAATCCAATTAGTTCGCTGTCATTACTTCTTGGGTATCATAAGCCAAGATTTGGTGTGCCTTTAAGGTATCTCAGGATCCGCTTTGCAGCAGCGTAATGAGATTCCTTAGAGTTCACCTGAAATCTAGCACAGACACATGTTGAGAACATTATGTCAGGCCTACTGGCAGTAAGGTAGAGCAAGGATCCAATTATGCTTCTGTACTTGGTTTCATCAAAAGGTTTCCTCTTTTTCATCCTTGTCCAGAGACATAGTTGAGCCCATTGGAGTCCTCATAGAGGTTGCGTTCTCCATTCCGAATTTCTTAATTAGCTCTTTGGTGAATTTGGTCTGTGAGATGAAAATTCCATCTTCAGATTGTTTCACTTGAAGCCCTAAGAAATACTTTAGCTCGCTCATACTGCTCATTTCAAACTTCCCTTGCATAAGTTTTGAGAACTTTTTGCAGAGTTTGTTATCTGTAGAGCCAAAGATAATGTCGTCGACATAGATTTGCACTAGCAAAATCTTGTCTTTTATTTCCCTAAGAAATAATGTCTTGTCTATCTTTCCCCTTGTGAACTTGTTCTCAAGTAGAAAGGTAGACAGCGTTTCATACCAAGCTCTAGGAGCTTGTTTCAGACCATATATGGTCTTGTGCAGAAAATAGACATGATCGGGAAAGTTAGGATCAACGAAACCTGGAGGTTGTTTCACATACACTTCCTCCTTTATGTTACCATTCAGGAAGGCCGACTTCACGTCCATTTGATAGACGGTGAAGCCTTTGAAGGCAGCATATGCTAGAAACAACCTTATTGCCTCCAGCCTCGCCACTGGAGCATATGTCTGGTCGAAGTCGATTCCTTCTTCTTGACGATATCCTTTAGCGACGAGTCTGGCCTTATTCTTTATGATAGTTCCGTCTTCATCCATCTTGTTCTGGTAGACCCATTTTGTTCCAATGATGTTCTTTTCTTTGGGTCTTGGAACCAGCATCCACACATTGCAGCGCTTGAACTGATTTAGCTCTTCTTCCATTGCCATTATCCATGATGCGTCTGATTTTGCTTCCTCAAATTTCTTTGGTTCAACCTGTGAGAGAAAACTCAAATGAAGATTCTCATTAGTTGTACCTCTCCGAGTTCTAAATCCATCCCGGGGATTTCCTATGATCTGGTCCATGAGGTGATCCTTCAGATGTCTGAGCTCTAGAGTCCTTGCATCTGGATTATCTTCAAGCACCGGAGTGATTTCTTCATCCTGGATGACTTCTTCATTTTGATCATCAGCCTCTCCAATAGGAGTGGGAGTGGTGATCTTAATGAACTTCTCGCCTTTGTCTTCGAACGGATCATGCAAGCTAGTTTCTTTCAGCTTTTCACCTGCAACTTCAGTGAGCACACTAGATGGATTGCTTTGCAGCAAGCTCGTCTCATCAAATACAACATGTATCGATTCTTCCACCTCCAGGGTTTTTCTATTGAATATCCTGTATGCCTTACTATGGCTACTATATCCTACAAAAATACCTTCAAAGCTCTTTTCGCTGAACTTGGTGGTATGATAGTTGCCATTGTTAAGTACGAAGCATTTGCAGCCAAAGATTCTAAAGTAAGAGACTGTTGGTTTTCTACCTTTCAAAAGTTCGTAAGGTGTCTTATTGTGGTCTTTGTTTATGAGTGCTCGATTTTGCATGTGGCATGCAGTGTTGACGGCCTCAGCCCAGAAGTACTCCGATAGCGAACCATCACTCAACATGGTCCTGCAGGCCTCTATGAGTGTTCTGTTCCTTCTCTCAGCCACTCCATTTTGTTGTGTAGTACGAGGAGAGGAAAACTCATGAAAGATACCTAAGCTTTCACAGAATTCTGTCATGGCCCCAGATTTGAACTCTGTTCCGTTGTCACTTCTGATTTTGACTATGAAGCAGTTGTATTCATTCTGGACTTGCCTGACAAAATTGGTAGAGATACCGAAGGTATCTGACTTGTGTTTCAGAAAGAACACCCACGCAAAGCGCGAGTAGTCATCAACAATTACCAATGTATATTCCTTGCCTTCCAAACTTCTAATCTGCAGAGGACCAAACAAGTCCATGTGCAATAGATGGAGACATCTGTTAGAGTCTTTGCAAACAATGCTTTTAAAGGTAGCCCTTGTTTGCTTGCCTTTTGTGCATGCATGACAAGGTCTGTCTTTGACGCATTTGACATTTGGGGCATCACGTACCAAGTTCATTGAAAATAGTTTATTAATTGTTTTGAAATTAATATGTGCTAGTCTCTTGTGTCATTGGTCACCAAGAGACGCACTATCTTTTACTAAAAGACACACTGGTGTAGAGGAATCTATACAGATGAAATTTAAACAGAAAATATTCCTGCTTCGAGTGCCGGATAGAATCGTTTCCATATTGTCAATGGATTTTATCAATCACTTATCAGCATGGAACTCAACTATGTATCCTTTATCGCATAGTTGGCTTATGCTGATGAGATTGTGTTCCAATCCTTCAACATAGGCCACATCTGAGAAGGATATATTATCGTTAGTAATCATACCATAGCCTCTAGTAATTCCACGGTCTGAACCTCCAAAGATGACCTTTGGTCCGTTCACGACTAGAGTAAAGTTCTGAATGAGGCTTCTCGTCCCGGTCATATGCCGAGAGCATCCGCTGTCCAAGTACCAGATAGGCATTTTGTTGGCCTTTGGACATCCCTGCAATCACAATCAATTCGCCTTAGGAACCCAAACACGTTTGGGTCCTTGGTCTTGGGTTAGAGTGCTCCCCCTACGAGTGTTGGCATTATGAGCGGTCTTTCTCATATTGCTGACATGAGGGGTTGCAGCGTTTCTGGAATTGAACCAGCAATATATGGCGAAGTGACCAACCTTGCCACAGCACCAACAGTCAAATCTGTTGTACCTTTGCCTCAAGATCTCCTGCTTGACCTTTTGGAACTTTGGTCTAGCAGGGGTAGCATTCTTGGAGGAATATGCCTCATGATGATGGCAATCACATGGCTTCTTCTCCTTTATGGGCTTCTCTACAACATGCTTTGTATTTGGTGCCTTCTTGAAGTTATGCCCATGATTGAAAGGGCCATAGCTCTGAAGAACAACTTCTTCATAAGGTGCCTTAAAGACACTTTCGCCAAAGTTTCGGGGTCTAGCCCATCCTTGATAGCGGGACTTTGGCTCTACATAAGTAGGCCTAGCAAAGTGCCCGTATGATGAGTCAAAATCAAACTCATTTGATGGAAAGATGACCTTCTTGAATGTGGTTTGATTTTGAGGGGCTTTTCCCTTTTCTTCGGCTGAGGCCTTTTTGGCGGCCTTATTTTTCCATTGATTCTTGTTTCTCCTAGAGGATTTACTAGGAGCTTCTTCATGGCCTAGTCCAGCTCCCTTGGCCTTTGCTGAGAATTCAGCAACGAATGGAAGAACTGTTTTGGGCTTCGAGAAACTCTCAACAAGTTTCCTTTCAGCCGCAAGTTCGGCTTCCAATCCTTTGATGATCTTCTCCTTCAGGTCAAGGTGCTCAAGAGCCTTATTGTATTCTTCAATAATATTATTGAAGTTTCCTTCGAGGGAGTCAGTCTTTGCGACTTTCTCTCTCAAGTTGCTCTCTTCGGCTTTTAGAGATTTGATCTCTTTAGCCTGAGTCTTCACGACTCGACGACATTTGTCGTAAGCCATGATTAACTCCTTGTACTGGGCCATTAGTTCTGACTCATCGTCAGAAGAGCTACCCTCGCAATCATGTTCAGAGACTTCAGAATCTGAAAGAGGGGTATGAGAGTTTACCTTCCCAGTGAACTGGGGCTCTTGTTCATCATCTGTTTGAGTCATTAGCCCAAAGTAAGCTTCTTCTTCTTCGCTTGACTCAGATGAGTCGGAGTCGTTGAGAGTCTTGCTCTTTTTGGCTATGAGGCTCTTCTCCTTCCTCTTCTTGTTGTATGAGGATTTCTTTTCTTCTCTTCTACCACCCTCCTTCTTCTTGTGAGGGCAGTCAGCAACGACATGGCCTGGCTTATTACAGCAATAACAAATGATGTCAGTTGAAATGTATTTATTCTGTTTAGTGTTATACCTGTCGTGGCTGCTTGAGCCTTTTCTTTGTCGATCGTCATCGCGCCGCGATCTTCAGTATGAGGCATCCTTGCCTTTCCATTGTTTCTTTTTATTAAGAAACTTCTTGAATTGCCTTGAGAGCAAGGAGAATTCTCCTTCAGATAGTTCAGACCCTGAGGTGCTAGGCTCTGAGGTTTCTTCTTCTTCATCAACTTCTGGAGCTGGAGTGGGGGATGCAGTCTTAGTCTTTCTGGATGTGTCTGCCTTCAGAGTGACAGATTTCTGCTTTAGAGCAGACCTGCCCTTCTCTTTTTTAGCTTTTCTTGTATTGATTTGGAGTTCATAGGACATAAGCTTTCCAAAGAGATTTTGCGGGTCCGTTTCAGCTAGCTTCCCGAACTCCCTGATGGCACATACCTTGTTATCCCATTCCTTGGTTAGGGATCTCAAGAATTTGTCGTTCAGTTCTCCGTTTGTGAAGACACGACCATACACCCTTAGGCCATTTACAATCTTGAAGAAGTTCTCAAAGGTGTCGGCAATTGTTTCCTTGTTCCCCTGTCAGAACGCTTCATATTTTTGATTGAGAAGGGATCTCCGATCATCTCTTACTTCTTCAGTCCCTTCCATCATGGTGACTAAGGAATGCCACATCTCCTTAGCTGATTGACAGTGAATCAAATTCTGCAGCATCGAGTCATCGACTGCACTTGCTATGATGTTCTTAGCTTTCTTGTCGAGAGAGACAAGTGCAATCTCATCTTTGTCGAGATCCATTAGCTTTTTGGGGACTTTCTTGGTAGGGTCGATAGTGGACATAGTCATGGGAACGTAAGGACCTTCTTCAACGATCATGAAGATCCTTGGATCCACAGCTTCCATGAAAACTTTTATCCTTTCTTTCCACATGGGAAAGTTATTCTTGTTGCACAGTGGGAGCTTAGCGAAATCTTTGCCCTTGTCCATTTTATGGTAGAATCTTACAGACAACAGATCTGGATCTGATCAAGGTGTTAACCTTTTGACGATCAACCTGCCTCTGATACCAATTGAAAGAAAACGGTTGTCTACCTAAATCACCTAGAGGGGGGGGTGAATAGGTGGTTTGTGCATCTTTTTGCGGAATAAAAAAAATAATTAGAGCACGGCACAGAACTATTCTACCAACATCACAGACGACATAAGATTTATAGTGGTTCCCCAACCTTGGGTACATCCACTTTCTCTCACCGATCTAGCAATCAACTAGACTCGGCTACTCCACTATCCCGGATCAAAAATCGATCCTACCCTCGGAACAAATTTCCTACAAACTCGATCCAACCAAAAGGATCTACACCTCAGAAGATAGCACTTCCTACAAACTCGGAGTGAAAAACTCCTACACTCGGAGAAGATTTCTCCTACAAGATTAATAAAGTGTTTACAAGAATACAAACAGTAAATCACTCAGATCTGAAAGAAACGGCCATGATCTTCTTCTTTTCAACTTTGTAGCACTTTCAGAAATCAGTGAAGAAGTTCTCGGTCTCGATCTGGATCTACTCGCTTTTACAGAAATCGAGAGAGAATATGATCAGTGAAGTCGATCTCGATCTGTAACTTTTCTTCAGAATAATCCTCTGAAAGTAGAAGCTTTGGCCGGAGAAGAAGGCGACGGCGACGGCTTCCATTTTGCGAAAGTCAGAGAGGAGGCGGCTGAAGAATATTTCTCGAAAAAGAAATTACAAGAAAGCTTTGAGAATACTTAGGGTTTGTCATTTTCTGATAAGACCTTATATATGAGAGACTAACGGTCATAATCGGTCATAATGATGTACACGTGGACCAATCATGTCGCGTGATTTGAAAAATCTCGTCAGAAAAGGACTTAACAAACATTTTGGAAAGATTCAACCAACTACACGAGTAAATCAATAACTACTCGAGTAGTTGAATAACTACTCGAGTGTATGATGGGGAACATACTCGGGTATGTATATAAAGACTACTCGAGTATATAGAGATCAACTACTCGAGTAGGCAGACAGAACTACTCGAGTATGTGTAGAGACCTACTCGAGTACATAAAGGATCTACTCGAGTACTGGAGAAGTTACTCGAGTATATTACATAAACTACTCGAGTACAAGAAGTACTACTCGAGTGGAATACTTAGAAAAATTCTGAAGAGGTCTGCTGGCAACTACTCGAGTAGTTGAACTAGACTACTCGAGAGGAAGTAATCTACTCGAGTAGGTGAAAGTTCTACTCGAGTAAAAGACTTAGAAAAATTCTGGAGTAGGGAAATATCAGGGTACACGAGTGACCCATGATCTACTCGAGTAGGTATAATGAACTACTCGAGTATGTCTCTATCTACTCGAGTATGTGAGTATACTTACTCGAGTATATGAGTGTACTTACTCGAGTATATGAGTGTACTTACTCGAGTATATGAGTGTACTTACTCGAGTATATGACTTAGAGAAATTTAGAAGAGGAAACCCTTAAATACTCGGGTAAAGAGTAATCTATTCGAGTATGTAAGCATGCTACTCGAGTATATGAATGTATCTACTCGAGTAGGTGACTTAGCTACTCGAGTAAAACACTTGGAAAATTTCTGATGTAGGAATAACTGATTCTTCTAGAGTAGTCAACACCCAATTCCTTTCCCATAGTCCAATAGCTTGAATATGAAGTGTATCCCAATAGAGAGACCACACATGAGTCAACACCTTAGAATATGCAATGAGGGATTACATTGCACAATTCCTGTGTTTGGTGACCCACTGTGAGCTGACATTGGTCTACACTTCACAATGAAATTCCTGCAAACATATGGCTCAAACCAAGCATCAAATACAGCTTAATTCATCTTAGTTCCAGGGTGGCTTCATCAAATCTGGGTTCATGTGGATGAAATACCCAACAAACACATCTCCTCTCGGCCGCCCCTAACGGACCCCGGGGTACCCCTCCAACCTGCAATTCAGCACTTCATATGACATATACATAAACATGTAAAGCTCTAAAAATAGGTTTGGATGTCTCAAACAACAAACACGTTTTCTATATTGAGCATATAATAAAAAGACGCCTACTATGCATCATGTATGCAAACTCGGGCTTCATCCAAGACATCCTATCGCGTATGCAACTAGCACATCATCATAACATCTGGGTACTCCCAATTTCCCCATTGGCGTTAAGCCACTAACAAAAGGGTACTGCAATTCCCCTAACGGTATAAAAGCTGCCACACGGAAATCTTGCCAAGGCCACGCCCGCTCGTGGGTCTTAGACCCGGGCTTGCCTGCAAACTCTGACTTCTCGTGTCAGGATTCCGTCTCACACACAAACCGATTCTAAGAACCCTTGCTGGACCCCACCCGCTCGTGGCTTCATTTCCCGGGCTTATCCTATGTTTGGCGTTCTCGTCAGTCTCATAGAAGGAGACTAGTCTCGCCGTGACACTCTCCCCACATGACTTGCACGTCACGGGATAGCCAGCCGACCACGGAGACAAAGCCGCACCTTAGCACATCATAATCCATAATCTTTCTCAACCTAATCCATCATTTGTACTGCAACGTTCCCGCGCACCAAGGAAACCATCTACCGCCAAAGCGGAGCTAACCTTGTCCGGTTCCGGCTACACGTACTCACTCGAGAAAAGGGGGAAAACACATACATCACAAATGGCATCTTGCTGCAACTGATTTCTACAAAATCCTTAAGGCTCGCTATACAACATCACCGAGTCGGACTAACGGTCGCGACTACGGCTTCACCCATAATGCCTAATCCACTAACGGAGCGGATCTCTAATGCAAAATCATGCCGGGGACGGACTCAATCGACCTGGAGGTTCCTCTTGAAGCATGGCGACCCAAACCCCTCTCATTTGAGAGATTTGGTGCCCAAAAGCTTGAAAGAAAAAGATGTTATGCACGCATCCTAGAAACCGAGAGAAGAAGTGTCGTTACCTTACGGCCCCTCTTCCTAGCCATGAAAAACTTAGCTGGATGAAGACCACCGCAACGGACTTGCCTCCGCGGATCTGGATTCGGCTCGTGATTTGGAGCTCTGAAGCTCCTCCGGTGGCCAGATCTCTCCTTCTCCTTCTTCCTTGCGCTCCCCTCTCTCTAAAGCTTTAGAAAGAGAAAGCTTGATGAGGAATGAGGGTTTCAAACCCTATTCCCGGAATTATCTCAGCAAGGACCGCTTTGGACCATCAGATCCCATTAGAAGGAAACGAACGACCACGATTCGCACTTAAAACCAAATTCCTGGGCCGAACACGGCTTGTGACACTCCTATGTTCAAGGTCGTGTTCCTCAATCGACGTCTAAACCATCGCATACCGAACAGGACACGGCCACTGGACACGCCCGTGTCATATGCGTGTGCCAGACACGACCATGCACACGACCGTGTTCCAGGCCGTGCTCAACACAGCCGGCTAAACACAGAGAAGGACACGGGTTCTTGACACGCCCGTGTCAAGCTTGACGCACCCGTGTCAACCAGAACACGTCTTGACCAAGACCGTGTTCCTCACCCGAGGCAGCCCGAGCAGGACACGGCCCCGAACACGCCCGTGTCTCAAGCCATGTTCACTATCTCGACGCTTCGTCGAGTGCATTTCTTCGACCACTCGGGAAGTTCATCGAACCCGAGCACGACACGGCCCTGGACACGCCCGTATCTCAGGTCGTGTGACCCTTACCAAGCCCCAAACTTGGCTCTAAACATTGTCCGTAACTCCTTTGATTTTCGGGGCGTTACAACTCTCTCCCTCTTAAAATAGTTTCGTCACGGAATTACAGAAAGGAAAAGATACACAAAACTTAAACGATACCTGAGTGGAATAGTTCTGGGTACTCCTCCAGCATGGTCTGCTCTCGCTCCCACGAGAGCTCCTCACGATCGCAGTTGTTCCATCAGACTTTTACGAGTTTAACCTCTTTGTTCAGCAACTGCCGAATTTCGAAATCCTCTATACTAACTGGACGAACTCGCGTCCTCAAGTCCTCTTCTATTGGCACTGATGCCGATTCGATCACCACACTAGCCTCTACTAAGGCTTTCCTCAAGACGGAGACATGAAAGACATCGTGTAATCCACTCAGCTCTGTGGACAACGCCAACCGGTACGCTGCTTCTCTCACCCGTTCTATAACCTCGAAAGGTCCCAAAAACCTCGGACTCAACTTCTTGAGTCGGCAAATCCGCGAAATGCCTTTGAATGGCTTGATCTTTAGATATACCCAGTCGTTTACCGCGAACTCTAGCTTCCTGTGGCGAGCATTAAAATATTTTGCTTACCGATCTTGAGCTACCTTCATGCGCTCTTGAATGGTTCGCACCAACTCGCATGCATCAGCTACCACTTTTTTTCCCAAAAGTTTGGTGTCTCCCGCCTCTGTCCAAGACATCGGTGTTCGACACCGCCTCTCATACAAAGCTTTGTATGCCGCCATCTTTATACTTGCTTGGTAACTGTTGTTATAAACAAACTCTACCATGAAGAGGTGATCTTCCCACTTCTTGCCGAAGTCAAGAGTACACATCCTCAGCATATCCTCCATAGTACGGTTCGTTCTTTCGGTTTGCCCGTCAGTTTGAGGATGGAAAATCATACTGAACTTGAACTTCGTGCCCAGACTCTTCTGAACCAACCTCCAGTCCTTGGACGTGAAACGTCTATCGCGATCACTAACTATACTCTTAGGAATCTCATGTAGTCGCACAATATTGCGAACATACAACTCTACCAGCTTCTCCACGCTGTCCTCCTTCTGATTTGGGATGAAGTGAGCCACTTTTGTTAAGCGATCCACAATCACCCAAATCGCGCTGTTACCCTTCTGTGATCTAGGTAACTCATGTACAAAGTCCATAGAGATGCCATCAAATTTCCACTTAGGAATAGGAAGAGGCTTCAGGAACTCGCCCGACTTCTGACACTCGGCCTTCACCAAGGCACAAGTTTGACACCGATTCACGTACAAAACTACGTCCCGCTTCAGTCCAGGCCACCAAAAGGATTTTTTCATATCCAAGTACATCTTTGTACTGCCCGGGTGAATGGAGTACTTTGTGAAGTGAGCTTCAAACATCAACTCCTCACGGAGCTTGCCGAACTGCGGTACACAAATCCTTCTGTCCTTCCTCAGAATCCCATCAATTAACTCCCAGGCGCTACTCTCGCCCTTTTGGGCTTCCACCATGTATGGTTGGAACTCCACATCAAAATGGGTCGCTTCCCGAATACGATCGGACAAATTATTCTGCATTTCAATCTAGTTCAATCGAGCCCTACTAGACTCGCCTCTTGTTACGCACTCCATGCCGAGGGAATCCCAGTCTAGCACCAACCGCTCATCATGAGCTTCGATCCAATTCTCTTGTGCATATTCAAGTCCTTCTGATCTAGGAGATACTTCAGGATTTTGTGATCCGTGAAGATCTCCACCTTCGCACCATAAACATAGTGCCGCCATAATTTCAACGCAAAAATTACCGCCGCCAATTCCAAGTCATGGATGGGGTAATTCCTCTAGTGAGTCTTTAGCTGCCTAGACCCAAAGGCTATCACATTGTCATGTTGCACCAATACGCAACCCAAATTGTATCCTGATGCGTCACTAAAAATTTGAAATCCTTTTGTCCCTTTTGGTAGACTTAGGATTGGAGCTGTCATCATCCTTTCCTTCAGGGTATCAAATGGCTGATTGCACTCCTGAGTCCACACAAACTTCTGGTCCTTACGAGTTAGTGAAGTGAGGGGTAGAGCTATCAGCGAAAAATTTTCTACGAACCTTCTATAGTACCCGACTAGTCCAAGAAAACTTCGGACTTCCGCCACAGTTCTCAAAATCGGCCAATCCCTGAAGGCTTCCAATTTTGTTGGATCTACCGACACCCCATCCTCACTAATCATATGGCCCAAAAATGTCACCTTCTCTAGCCAGAACTCACACTTCGAGAACTTTGCATAAAGCTGGTTCTCTCTCAACACTTGCAAGACTACTCTCAAGTGAGTCTCATTCTCCACCTCTGATTTGGAGTAAACAAGAATGTCGTTAATAAAGACAACTACAAAAGAGTCCAAGTATTCCTGAAATACTCGATTCATCAAATCCATGAATACGGATGGTGCATTCGTCAGCCCCAACGACATCACCGAGAACTCAAAGTGACCATACCTCGTACCAAATGTTGTCTTGGGTATGTCGTCTCGAATTCGCAACTGATAGTATCCTGACTTCAAGTCCAACTTTGAATACACCACCGACCCCACCAACTGGTCGAACAGGTCGTCTATTCGAGGAATCAGATATTTATTTTTGATAGTCAATTTATTCAACTCTTGATAGTTTATGCACAACTGCATACTACCGTCTTTCTTCTTCACGAACAACACAGTCACACTCCACGGTGAATAACTGGGTCTGATATACCCCTGATCCAACAGTTCCTGCAACTGTACCTTGTGTTCGGCCAACTCTTTTGGTGCCATCCTAAGCGGAGGACGTGACATCGGCCTACCCTCTAGCACTAACTCAATCGATAAATCAATCTCCCATCGAGGAGGTGCTCCAGAAAGTTCATCAGGAAACACATCCTCGAACTCTGCCACTACGGGCACTTCCCCAAGTGATAACTTGGAAAGGCGAACCTCCAATAATGCTACAAGTGCTACTCCCCGTGGTTAACTGCCCGCACCAATTGCATGGCCGAAATCAGGGAACATGCCACTCCATTAAGGCCCTCAAACTTAACTTCTGTCTGCCCTTCGCTTCTTAGGGTCACCACCTTGGATATGCAGTCAATACTGGCACGCTGCTCTGCTAGCCAGTCCATTCCCAATATCATATCAAACTTGTTGAGAACCAAGGTCCAGCGGGATTGGGTGTGTGTGGGACCACATATTTGGGCTTCCCCATCGCGTTCCAGGTCTGGGTGTTGACCCCGGTGCCCCCCACCCCTCCCCCGTGTGGCGGAATATCCCCGCCCTCCCGTGGATGGATTAGTCCCACATCGCCTGCAGCGGGTGGTCCTTGGTGTTTATGTACCCCCGTCCCCCCTTCCTACTACCTCGGGGTTTTGGGAAGATGTGTGGTGACGGGTGGTTTCAACATGGTATCAGAGCCATCCCGCTGCGGGGGTGTGTTGAGAACCAAGGTCCAGCGGGATTGGGTGTGTGTGGGACCTCATATTTGGGCTTCCCCATCACGTTCCAGGTCTGGGTGTTGACCCCGGTGGGCCCTCGTGTGGCGGAATATCCCCGCCATCCCATGGATGGATTAGTCCCACATCGCCTGCAGTGGGTGGTCCTTGGTGTTTATGTACCCCCGTCCCCCCTTCCTACTACCTCGGGGTTTTGGGAAGATGTGTGGTGACGGCTGGTTTCAACAAAACTCAACCAATGATAGGACCGCTGCTATCAACATGAAGTCAACTCCATCTAGCTTCCAACAAATGCGCCCTTTTGCCCCGGTGGTCATGGATGACCCATTGGGCATGCGAACCTTCATCTCCGCGTCCGCCGAGAATGACTCAACTCCAATTCTCTGGATAAAGCTTTCCGCAAGAAAAGAGTGTGACATCCGTATCAAACAATACCCTAGCGGTCCTCTCGGTTTCTAGGATGCGTGCATAACATCCTTTTCTTTCAAGCTTTTAGGCATCAAATCTCTCAAATGAAAGGGGTTTAGGTCGTCATGGTTCAAGAGGAACCTCCAGGTCGATTGAGTCCATCCCCAACATGATTTTGCATTAGATATCCGCTCCGTTAGTGGATTAGGCATTGTGGGTGAAGCCGTAGTCGCGACCGTTAGTCTGACTCGGTGATGTTGCACAGCGAGCCTTAAGGATTTTGTACAAATCCATTACGGCAAGATGCCGTTTGTGATGTATGTGTTTTCCCCCTTTTCTCAAGTGAGTACGTGTAGCCGGAACCAGATAAGGTTAGCTCCGCGTTGGCGGTAGATGGTTTCCTTGGTGCGCGGGAATATTGCAGCACAAATGATGGATTAGGGTGGGAAAGATTATGGATTGTGATGTACTAAGGCGCGGCTTTGTCTCCGTGGTCGGCTGGCTATCCCGTGACGTGCAAGTCATGTGGGGAGAGTGTCCCGGCGAGACTAGTCCCCTTCTGTGAGATTGACGAGAACGCCAAGAATAAGACAAGCCCGAGCAATGAAGCCATGAGCGGGTGGGGTCCAGCAAGGGTTCTTAGAATCGGTTTGTGTGTGAGACAGAATCCTGACGTGAGAAGTCAGAGTTTGCAGGCAAGCCCGGGTCTAAGACCCACGAGCGGGTGGGGCCTTGACAAGATTTCCGTGTGGCAGCTTTTATGTCGTTAGGGGAATTGCAGTACCCTTTTGTTTCTGGCTTAACGACAATGGGGAAATTGGGAGTACCCAGATGTTATGATGATGTGCTAGTTGCATACTCGATAAGGTGCCTTGGGTGAAGCCCGAGTTTGCATACATGCTGCATAGTAAGCCCTTTTTATTATATGTTCAACATAGAAAACGTGTTTGTTGTTTGAGACATCCAAACCTGTTTTTAGAGCTTTACATGTTTATGTATATGACATAGGAAGTGCTGACTTGCAGGTTGGAGGGGTACCCCCGGGTCCGTTAGGGGCGGCCGGGAGGAGATGTGTTGGTTACACAGTTGAGGTCAGCCTTTGCTGACCCACGTTATCACCAAATTTTTACAGAACAAGGATCGCAAGCAGGAGCTAGCTCGTCGGCCAAAAAGACCTAAGCCTCATGAAGTGTTCCAAGTTTTGTACCAACTCTATTTTATGGCATTGTATGTTTGATGCTCTAGGTTTCCAGCTTGCATGCCGAGGTAGTCTAGGAGTGCTTATGCACGTTGGTGTTTGATGTTATCATTTGAATTTTGGACTCTCTATCGTTGTAAGGCCTTAAGGCCGTTTTGATACTCTTATGTATGTGGATAACTTTTGGTCTTGTTTTCAGTTTTTGTTGTTATTTTTTTTTTGAGTTTTGAGTTAGGTAGTTAATATCATCTTTTAACGCTAAAGCTGTGACTTATGTATGTTGTGGGGCCCCGACGGGACCCATATTATACGGTCATTACAGGGGAGGTGTTACAATTTGTTATCAGAGCCAGGTTGCGTCCAAGGTCAGGTTTATCAGTTGATTTAACGTAATTGGATCGCGTATAGAAGTTATCCACATAGGAGTATTGCGGGACCATGAGTGTCCTTATGTTTGAGTCTTATGATTAGAGAATGATTCCTTGTTATCTTCCTTTTGTTAAGAGTGCAAGCAATGAGGAGGGTACGTCGAGACCAAGAGAAGAGCTTTCAGTGAGCAGCGCTACTGCTCAGGGTCCTTTGGGCATGGGTGTAAACCCGGCCGATTTTTGTCGCATGCTTGCAGAAGCAATGGTGGCAGCCCGAGCTGCAGCGATAACTCAAGTAGCAACCCCTGTTGCTCAGGTAGCAACTCCTGCTACCCCGGATATGGCGATGGCCGTGCCGGGCGGAGAGGCCAGACGAGCAGAGCCGTTGGCCGAAAGGGTGGTTGTCGGGCATGAGGACCGGCAGATGAAATATTTTCTGAGCTTCCATCCTCCAATATTTAAGGGAGTCGGTACGCCGACTGATGCGGAGGATTGGTGGGTACGGATGCAAGAACTTCTGAAGGCGGCAGAGACGCCAGAGGAGAAGAAATCTGAGTTTGCGGCCTTCATGTTGGAAGGAGATGCGAAGTTGTGGTGGGTGAGCCATAGCGGCCTCCAGTTTCCCGGACGCACCCCGTCCATGGAAAAGTTTGGGAATGCTTTCCTAAAGAAGTACATTACTGCTTCGACGAGGTTGGCCCTCCAAAGGCAATTTATGCATTTGGTGCAGCGGGATAAGATAGTGGATGAGTATGTACAGGAGTTCACTCGGTTGGGTCGTTATGCAGGAACGACAATGACAGACGATGAGGAGAGGAATAACCTCTTCTACCATGGGCTGAGGGAGAATCTAAGACAACCCCTCATTGCCATGAATAGAGCTGGTTTCAATGAGCTGATTGAGGCTGCCAGAACATTAGAGAGTGATCTGGAGAGAACCCAACGTCGTAAGGGTTTCACACCCAAGCAAGGGGAAGGCAAGGCAGGAGCAGACTGTGCGCTCCGGCCCTAGTGCCACAGAGAAAGGGAAGATGACGGAGTCTAGCCCTTCTCAGCTCCAGCCGGTGCAACCAAGGGCTTACAACCTTGGGCAGCAGGAAGCGATCCGACAACCCGATGTGGTGAAAGGTATGAGAAAGTTTAAATGTCGTTACCTTACGACCCCTCTTCCGAGCCATGGAAAACTTAGCCGGATGAAGACCACCGCAACGGACTTGCCTCCACAGATCTGGACTAGGCTCGCGATTTGGGGCTCTGAAGCTCCTTCGGCGGTCGGATCTCTCCTTCTCCTTCTTCCTTGCTCTCCCCTCTCTAAAGCTTTAGAAAGAGAAAGCTTGATGAGGAATGAGGGTTTCAAACCCTATTCCCGGAATTATCTTAGCAAGGACCGCTCTAGACCATCAGATCCCATTAGAAGGAAACGAACGGCCACGATTCGCACTTAAAACCAAATTCCTGGGCCGAACATGGCTTGTGACACGCCCATGTTCCTCAATAGACGTCGAAATCGTCGCATCCCGAACAGGACACCGCCACTGGACACGCCCGTGTCACGTGTCGTGTGCCAGGCACGGCCATACACACGGCCGTGTTCCAGGCCGTGCTCAACACAACCGACTAAACACAGAGAAGGACACGGGTTCTTGACATGCCCGTGTTAAACTTGACACACCCGTGTCAACCAGAACACGCCTTGACCAAGAACGTGTTCCTTACCCGACGCAGCCCGAGCAGGACACGACCCCGAACACGCCCGTGTCTCAGGTCGTGTTCACTATCTCGACGTTTCGTCGAGTGCATTTCGTCGAACCCGATCACAACACGGCCCTGGACACGCCCGTGTCCCAAGCCGTGTGACCCTTACCAAGCCCCAAACTTGGCTCTAAACGCTGTTCGTCCCTCCTTTGAATTTCGAGGCGTTACAGCTATGCCCTTGCTCAATGCTCTCGGGCAGTATTCGACCGCCTGTGCACGGGCTTTGCCCGCGCTTGATGTTTCGGGCGGCCTTCGACCGCATGGAAGTGGGCTTCGCCCACTTCGACGCAATTCACCAGCTCGGCGTCACACCCGCCACTTGCGACCCCCAGAGCACTTTGGTATACGCGCTTCGGGGGGTGCGAGTGGCGAGTACGAGTAACGAATGCGATGTCAAGCTGGTGAATTGCGTCGAAGCGGGAGAAATCCGCTTCTACGTGCTGAAGGCCACCCAGAGCATCAAGCGCGGGAAAAGCCTATGCGTAGGCGGGCGAAGCCTGCCTGGATGCGGCCGTAGCCCGCCCGAGAGCATTGAGCACGGGAGTAGCCCATGCTAAGATGCTCGTTATTATTAAAAAAAATAAAACTTCACTGTAGTAGAACGAAAGTGGGGGAGAAATAGCGGTGAAAGCAAGGTTTTAAAAACCGGACCGGACCGGTCGGTTCAACCGGTCGAACCGCCGACCGGTCCTCCGGGCGGTCCGATCAAATGTTAAAAACCGCTGTAGCTGAGAACCGGCCCAGAACCGGCTAACCGGCCGGTTGGACCGGTTAACCGGAAACCAGGTTGTTTTCCATACAACCGGCCGGTTGGTTGTTGCGCGTTGTGCACCGTTCATTTTCAATCAAATGGCTCACAATTCAAGCTTGTTTAGGTTTGAGATTTAAATGTTCCCTTCCAGCTTTTCTTTTCTCTTACCAGGTTTTGCCCGACGGCTTAAAGCTGCGTAGGCGAGTGCGACGGGGAAGACGACCGACTACATCGTCTTCTTCAAACTTCCTCACCGTGCCGGAGACTAGAACCCCAAAATCTTTGGGGAAGGTAACTAACCAACTTCTCTTCCTCAAGCACTTCACTGGAATATCCGAATATGCATTTCCTGTAAGCATACATATATAAATGAGAAGATGCTCTCAGTTTATATTTTGTGATGGGAATTTTTGGGATCTCTGAGTTCGATGACTTCGATCTTTTGTTTACTCTGTTTTTTTTATATGATGTTAATAATTTCTGAATTTCACCGAATTTTTTTGTTCAAAGATATGGATCGCCACAGTATATTATAGAGATAGAAATCATAGAATCGTAGAACTAAGAATATTGAGAAACCCACTTGAATAACTAATTCCTTCTGAATACCACCAACTGAGAGGGATAAGAGGCGGAGAAGGTAAGTTACAGTGTCTTTCTTTTCTTTGGCAAGGTTACACGTTTTGTTTGGGGAAACTAGGAGTTGTTGGATTGTATATTATAATATTATATAGTGGGATGAAAATGATTTATGAATAGAGATAGAATCTTTAGTAGTTTGGTTCATGTATTAGATTTTTATTCTATTTAGGCTCTGTTTGGGGCGACTTATTTTCACCGATCAAGCGGTCACAGCCGCATGCCAGACCTTAATTGACTGGTGAAAATAAGTTCCCCCCAAACGGAGTCTAAATAGAAAAAAAAAATGAAGA
Source organism: Platanthera guangdongensis (assembly GCA_039583875.1). Taxonomy (NCBI): domain Eukaryota; kingdom Viridiplantae; phylum Streptophyta; class Magnoliopsida; order Asparagales; family Orchidaceae; genus Platanthera; species Platanthera guangdongensis. The sequence goes on from CM077151.1 coordinate 61,396,710, forward strand.
TCTCCAAGAGGAGCTTCTGAGAATGGGAAATACCGAAATAGGGAAGATAACTGATATGTTTTTTTTGATAATTCTAATGTGTATTTGAAGGTATATACAACCTTTCTACCCTGCAGATTGAGCACATATAACCGACATGTCCTGTAACTAAGCATATATAGCTAATTATTGTGAGATTTTTGTATGTGAGAGACCAAGTGATGGAAAACAGAATGCTCAGTTGCTCACAGTTCATCGAGGCATCTAGCTTCTCATTTGGCTTGATTTGTTTTGTTTAAATTATATTAATCTTTGCTGATTTTTTGTGATTTCACCAATGGTGGCGGTAAATGAATGTTTGCTTATAGTTATATTTCATTTTTATATGATATCAGAAAATGGAAGCTCCTTTCGAGCCATCTGATTCTAATGTCTCCTTACAATCTGTTCGTGAGAAAAATGATCCTGCTTGGAATCATTTTACTCTCATCCAGAGTTGTGATGGAAAAAAGGTGAAGCACTATAAATGTTTACATTGTGGCTTGATTTATAAGGGAGGAGGAATTAAAAGAATGAAACAACATCTAGCTGGAGTGAAGAGAAATATTGCAGCTTGTAAGAAGATTTCATATGACATTAGAAATCAAATGCAAGAGAACCTAAAAGAGATTAGTACAAAGAAGCAAGTAGCAGAAGAATCACTAGATAGTGTAAATCCATATGGTGATCATGTGAGTGATGATCGAACATCTTCTTTCCCTAAGTCACAACATTCTGCAACACAAGAAAAAGGAAAAAAGAAAGGTTGATCAAGTTGATAATTACTTTGCTCCTAGAACATCAGTAGGCTCACAACCATCCATAAAGAGCGTCTTGGCCTCAAAAGAGGCAGTACACCGTGCTGACATAACGATAGCTAGATGGTTCTTTGATAGTTGCATACCTTTTAATGCTTTAAATTCTGCTTTTGCACAAAAAGCAATTGATGCAATAGCTGCAATTGGTCCTGGTTATAAGCTTCTATCCTATCATATGATGAGAACTAATCTATTGAGAGATTGCAAGGAGGAATGTCGTCTTCTTATAGACTCTTATAGAGAGAGTTGGAAAGGAACCAGATGTACATTAATGGCAAATGGTTGGATGGATAAAAGGAGTAGAACCTTGATTAATTTCTTAGTTTATTCACCACGCGGTATCTCATTTTACAAATCAGTCGATGCATCTGATGTTACAAAAGATGCTATAACTCTTTGCATGCTATTTTCAGAGGTAGTTGAATGGATATGTCCATCAAGTGTAGTTCAAATTGTAACTGATAATGTCGCGAACTACAAAAAAGCCAGAGAGCTACTGCATGAAAAATATGGCAACATTTATTGGTCTCCATGTGCATCCCATTGTTTAAATTTAGTTTTAAAGGATTTTGGCAACTTGAGTCATGTTGGTGAAATTACCAAAAAGTCTTCAAAAATAACGGTTTTTATTTATAATCATATCTTTCTTTTATCTTGGTTAAGAAAAAGAGAAGGCTGGAAGGAAATTGTTCATCCAGGAGCGACACGGTTTGCTACTACATTTATTACTTTGAAGAGTATATATGAGCACAAACATGATTTGCAAGGTTTAGTAACTAGTAAGTATTATACCGACTCAAAGCTTGCAAAATCAAGCAAAGGAAAGGATGCTGTGAATATCATTTTAGATAATCAATTCTGGAATATGTGTTTGGTAATGACAAAGGTCGCAGGCCCACTAATAAGGTTACTACGCATTGTTGATTCTGATGAGAAGCCGTCACTTGGCTATGTATATGAAGGCACGTATCAAGCAAGAAAAGCAATTAAGTACATATTCAAAAATGTCAAAAGGTTGTATAAGCCATATACAATTATTATCAAAGATAGGTGGGATCGTCAGCTTCGCCAAAGACTTCATTCTGCATCGTACTTTTTGAACCCGACATTCCAATATGAACAGGTTAATTATTGTAATAAGCCCGAAGTTGTGCAAGGTTTAATTGAAATCATTGGAAACAATGAAATTTGCAGTAAATCATCAATTGCGATGAATGAAGTCAGGATATATCGGGATCAATTAGAAAGCTTTGGAAAGCCCCTAGCAATCAAAATGTCAAAAGAAATGCAACCTGGTGAGTGTAAGTACAAAGTTAATCTGCAATTTAAGTTTTAGTTTATAAGTAATAAGTTCTAACTTTTTTTTCATCTCCAAGATGAATGATGGAGAATGTTTGGTTCAAGTGTTCCTCAACTACAAAAATTGGCTATTCGTATTCTTATTCAGACTTCTTCATCATCTGGTTGTGAAAGAAACTGGAGCGTCTTTGAGCAAATTCATACAAACTGAAGAAATCATCTCGAGCATCAAAGACTCAATGATTTTGTTTATGTTCGTTACAATCTTAATATGAGGGATAGGTATGAATATTTAATCACTTCTTGACAATGTTCAGTTTTGATATTTTGTTGTGTTTGCTAATGTTTTATTTGATGTCTTGACTTGTGCATACTCATTTTCATATAGGGTGTGCTTCAAGAAAAAAAAATATGATCCTCTTGATTATACATGTATTGATTCAATGGATTTTTGGGTAGTTGAGGAAGAGCCGGTCCCGGAACTTAATTACAATGAATTGGAAAATGAAATACATGAGGAATATGCTATACCGGTTGATGGCGAAACTCAACCAAGTTGCCAAATAATTGAACAAATAAATGGTAAGTTTGTAACTTTGTATATATGTTACTAATTAGTAATTTGTATTAATAATTACGAATTAATATGTATGATGTAATATAATTATTATTTTGTGTAGATAGTGAGTGTGCTCAGAACACTCTTGGAGATGCAGACCTTGAAGCTTTTGGCGGGAATGCTATTATTGGATATGATTTGGATGATATATTGAGCCTTTGATTTCACTTTGCAAACTTTATGGTTCTTTTGCAAATCGGGTTAAATTTTTTGCTGGACATTGTTGTTTTGTTAACCTTTAATATATATAAGGAAGAAGATATTTGATATTTCTTTATGATTCATACATTTTAATATTTCTTTTAAATGGAAGTCATGCTACTTCACTACAGTCCATTTTCCTTGGTTTATATTTTATACTGTACTTGTGGTTCTTTTGCAAATGAGTTGTGTATTTTACACTTTACACTTTACTGAATTTAGGTTCTGTTGCAATCCTGACTATTTATTTTCTAGTCACTAGTGTCAAAACGGTTCAACCGGTTCAAACCCGGTTCAACCGGTCTAACCGGTTTAATCTTGAACCTCTCTCAAAACCGGTTCCATGTCCGGTCCGGTTCTTAAAACCTTGGGTGAAAGGGCATTTTCGGAAAATCGTTCACTCTTCTCTCTCCCTCTCTCTTGCTCTCTCACCGCCCCTCTCTCTAGGACTGAGCATATTATTTCAAACTCGAAAGTCGCTCGAAATTTGTTCGAAAATTGAGCCAAAGCGGAATCGGTTAAAATTGATTCGATTAAATTTGAGTCGATTCAATTCGACTCGAATTTGATTTCGAGTCAATTTCGAGTCAGCCCTGAATGACTTGAAATATGATTCGAATCAACTCGAATTAATTTAAAAATTTATGTATTTATTAATATATTCTTATTTTAAGATTAAAAATAATAAAATTTAAATCTAAATAAAAATAACGAAGGTTTTAAGTGTTTCATTTGCTAAATTTATATGTTGCCTAATTTAATTTTGAGCAAAATAGGAATAAAACGAAAAATTACTCAATTTTGAGCCGACTTGATTCGATTTTGAGCCAACCCGATTCGATTTTGAGCCGAATCGATTCGATTTTGAGCCGACTCGGAATCGAGTCATTTCGAGTCGAGCCGACACTACTCGAAATCAATTTCGATTTCGAGCAGAGTTCGAGTCGAAAATTTCGATTTTGAGCTGATCCAAAATCGCTCGAACTCGACTCGATATCAACCCTACCTCTCTCCCACTCTCTTTCTCTCTCACCTATATATATATATATATATATATATATATATATATATATATATATATATATATATATATATATATATATATATATATATATATATATATATATATATACGGGCCCGATTCGGGCATGCAGTATCAGCCGATTGATTAATCATATTGTCCACCTCTTTACAGTTCACGCCTTGCACGCCGTCGAATCCAGGGGGCGGCCGGCTAGCCCGTAGCCGCCTGCCGCCACAGGGCTTATATCCGCCATTCCGCCGGAAACATGCAAGCATATTATTTTACCCACCGACGGCCGGAGGTTGCGGCCCAGCCAGTCAACGACCGCATGGATTTGCCGGCCTGCACGCCGGCGAATCCACGGCGGCCGACAAGCCCGTAGCCGCCGACGGCCCCTGGGTAAAAGGCGTGAGCTGTAAAAACGGTGAACACGATGATTAATCAATGCTATCGAAGGACTGTACAACCACGCCTGCACCTAACACCTCCCGCACTCGATACACCCTATATATATATATTATATATATCTTTATTATATAAAACAATATAGATATCTCAAAGCACACCATGTAATGAACAGGAACTGTCCGATCAAGCATCTGCAAATATGAGTCGTTGGATACAAAAGAAGAAAACTGCCTATATCATTTCCTCCAAATTGGATACTGTTCATCTCCCCCAAAATCCCGATAACAGCCCGCGCAAGAGCGATGCCCGCGCCAATTACCGACGCCGCCGCCGGCGGAGCCGGCGGTGTCCTGACCGATGACCACCGTCGAGTTCGTCGGGGCCCGGCGAACTCGTCGGTAGATGTCCGGCGGCGAGCGGGCAGGGCCACCGCCGGCGGTGGCCCTGCCCGTGAGACCCAGATCTGGGTCTCACCGGCATGGCCACTGCGGGCGGTGGCCCTGCTCGCTCGCCGCCGGACAACCCCCGGAGGGTTCGCCGGAGGCCGGCGAACCCGCCGGATGCCGGCGAACCCTCCGGTGGGCGCCGAACCCGCCGGTGGGCGCCGGACAGGCCGACGGCGGCAGCGAAGGACGGTGCATGAGCAGGCGGAAGCGGGGGATATCGGGAAATTTCTGATTTTTTTTATTTCATTTTTTTTAAAAAAAATAGGTAATTATATAATTTATTAAATTATATAATTCGGTTTTTTTATTTTATAAAGTTTTTTATATTCTTTAAATAATTAATAAATTTATTAATATTTCTATTTAAAAAATTCAAATACTTGCTTTAGATACTTTTAAATTTTGCCGGGGGGGCGGGCGAAGCCCGCTTGAATGCCAAGCGGGCGAAGCCCGCTTGGTTGCGTGTGAAGCCCGCAACGACGCATCGAGAACGGGCGAAACTCGTTCGAAGATGCTAGTATTTATATAAAATAATATACATATCTTGAGTCACAACATACTTTAAGTTTTGACCATTGGATAGAGAGGGGGAGAGAGAATAGGAGAGAGATGACGGAAGGGAGAGGAAAAAAGGGGCGGAGAGAGAGGGGGAGGAGAGAGAAGGGGAGAGAATATGAAGAGAAAGAGAGCGAGAAATTAATATTTTTACGTCAAAACGTAAATTTTTTTGATAAAATAAAAATTGTAATATCGATTTATATTTTTTTATGGTCATTTTGAGTACTCATATTTATATATATTGCGGGCGCTGTCTGCCTTGATGTGGGCGCAGCCCGAAACGATGCATCGAGCACGGGCGAAGCCCGTGCGGAGGCGGGTGAAACCCGTTTGGAGGCGGGCGAAACCCGCCTACATGCGGCCGAAGGCCGCCCGAGAGCATCGAGCACGAGCGTAACCCGTGCGAAGATGCTCGTGTGTGTGTGTGTGTAATAATAACGCAAACCTCTTCACTAGCGTTGTGACAGTTCGGTTTGGTTCAGTTTTTACGCAAAACCGCAAACCGAACCACCCATATATGGTTTCAAAAATTTGGAACCGAACCGATCAAACATTGAAACCGAACCGAATTGTTCGGTTTGATTTGATTTGGTTTTGGTGGTGTAAATAATGTGATACAAACAATTTTCTAACTACAAATCTTAACATATATTAACTATGTATCCCAAAGTGCACAAAATTCCATGATGCACCTCGGGATGATTCTAATGGTTATAAGCTTGCAAGTGAATGTTGGACTCCAGTTCACATTGGACATCTTTAGTTGGAATATCCAATGTTAATCTTTTTAGTTATAATATTTTCAATGTAGAAATTGTTCATCATTTCTTGTGTGTTTCTAGTCCATTTTAATTAATTTATTCTAATAGTTATTATATTGTATAAAAATGAGGATTTATATAGTAGTAAAATTAAAATTGATTTCACAATTATTTTTTAAATTGAATGATGGATGAAATCAAATCAAATGTATTGCTTTAACTTCTAAAAAAATTGAGAAATCTCAATAATACTAGAAATGTGATTTTGTATTCCATAACTCACGAGAAACACACATGAATGCAGCAAAATTATACGATGGAAACCTAAATTGAAATGTATTTTAAAAAAATAAATGTTTTTCTATATTTCAGTTTGGTTCGACTCGATTCAATTTGTCATGCAAAACCATGAATCAAACCGAACCGTATGATTTTTCTAAAATCAAAACCGTGATCGAACCACGGCCTACTGAAACAGAACCAAACTGTGATTTGATTTGGTTCGATTCAGTTGGTTTTTACTTGCAGGCCTACTCTCCACCGCCCTCTCTCCTCTCTCTCTCTCTCTCTTTCTCTCTCCTTCTCAGTCTCTCTCCAATCTCCCACCCTCTGTAGGTGTAGGGGATCTATAGTTTTTTTTGTCCAGTAGGAAAAAAAATCAAACGGTTGGTGAATTATGGAGACAGATCCGATGGATGCTGGAATTTTGAACACATGCTATATAGAGAGAAATTATAGGGAACAAGTGGCAGCGATTCATAGTGCGGCGGCCGGGGCCGACGAGCCTGCAGCCGTCGCAGACCACTGTGTGCGGGATGGGGGCGGGATGGGAGAGAGGCAGAATTTTTTTTAATAATTCTAATCCTGGCTGCGGATGAGATCGAATGGTCAGGATCCTGGTTTTCACACACACACACACACACACACACATCTAAATCACTATAAAGGAAATATAGAGTTCATGAATTTAAAATTCATTAGAGTAATTTCGACCGTCCGATCTGAATGCATTATTCTGCAGGGGTCTCATCTAAGACGCTCTCTCTATCTCTCTCTCTCCACTTTTTCATAGGCCTCCTAAATCAAGAGGGACGGCCTAAACCTATAAATTTCATAGGAAACCTATCCTATAAAGTGTAGTTACAATTTTACCCCTATAAATTTTGAAAATCTTAATTAAAGAGTTAATTATCCCCGACAAAGCTGCAGAAGACACAACCCACTCTGCATGGGCCGCCCACTCCATAAGCCGCCACCACTGACTGCTTTTCAACACAGCCAACTTTGCTTTTCATTAATTATATAGTCGAAATTTCCAGTTCATCTTCCAATGTGGGACTATTCGGAGGCAAAAAATAAACCCACCTTACTCTTAATTATGCCGCACCATTTAATCAATGAATTTAATTAAATATTTAAATTAAATACGCGCAGAAATTAATGAACTTAACAATCTTTATATATAAAAAATGGCGGACACTTTATATGTTAATATTAATTAACTTAATGAATTTAATTAACTTAAATGAATAAATTTAATTAACTCAAAGGAAATATAAAGTTATGAGTTCAAAATCCAAATAGTCATTGGATCATGGTTTGATAATTTATTAGCCATTAGATCATATATATATATATCTTTACCACTATAAAGGAAATATAAAGTTATGAGTTCAAAATTCAAATAGCCATCGGATCATGATTTGATAATTTATTAGCCGTTAGATCATTTTATCATTAAAAAAACTAAAAAGTATAGAGCTCCTAAAGCTAGAGAGAGTGAGAGAGAGGAGAGAGAGGAGAGAGAGGGAGAGAGAATGGCTGAGAGGGGGAGGCGGATGGGATATAATTTATATTATATTATATATAGGAAGGGGGGAGAGAGAGAGAGGAAGAGAGATAATAGTGGTCATGATTATATCTACAAATCAAAATAATAACAAATTTAAAAAAGAAATTAATGCTCAAGTGGAGGGAAACAATTTTCTTTTTATAATTTTTTTTAAAAGCAACAGTTGTCATCCCACGTGAGTATGAAGATTCATTTCAATTTTTTTTAAGTTTTTAATTTTTTTCATTAATTAAAAAAACATTGATACGACAAAAAAATTATTAATTAATTTATATTACTTGATAAAAAAAGGTGGCAGGAGGAGCCCACTGTCATAGCCCGTGCGCAGGAGGGCTTCGCAGGCGGGCGACCCGCGTGATCAGTGGCGGAACTAGGATTTTAAAGTCGCACGACCACAATCTAAGTACTGTCAATTCAGGGGGTTCGGGGGGCAGCGCACCCTGAGCGGGGGTTTGGGGGCAGCGCCCCAAAATTTTTTTTCATGCTCTGAAAACGTGAAATAATAGTTTCTATTGTAATAGTATCGGCAAAGATATGGTCTGTTGTAATTTCTAAAGATCGAGGGATGCAACATGTAATTATGCTAACTCCTAAGGGAGGTTTGGGTAATTAATAGTAATAAAAACATCAAAAGAAAAGGAGGAGAAAAGCTACCAAGAAAGCTACTGTTTTGTCAGTTCCTGTCCTAGCTTTTGCAAAAACATCTTTGCCTAAAAAGAACACGATAAATAAAATAAAATACTACAATAAGAAAAGCGTTGCAGTTATTCATAATGCTTTAATGTAGAAGGCAGTAATAAACAGTTAAAAAAAGAAAAGCAGAGGGGTGTATACACATGAACTGATCATCATTATAAACAATCATCTCGTCCCAACTAGTTGGAGTTAATTTTATGAATTCTCATTTTCCATTCATTCACATTAAATGATAGAGGTGTTAAATCTAAATTACACAAATTAATTCGAACAACTTCTATCCACATTACCTTAGGTCTACTCATTCACATATATCATACTTCTAAATTAATTATATATGCTCACCTAAGTGATATGTTTTCTAAATTTTGTGGGGCATACCAAAACCAGTTTCATTATCATAATGGGCTCCATCTCATCGCTAAAAAGTGAAATTGTGCAAATACATTTGATAAATGTCAGATTATTATAACTTTCACTTGGTTTAAATTTTTTTGACACTTAAATAAAGGCAAAGGTTGCTATGGTTGAAAGGATAAAAGTTTTCAAAAAAATAAAAGATCAAGCATAATTGCATAAAGTATTTGTCAATGCATCCCCTCCAATATGTTACTTAAATCAGCAAATGGAAAAAGAAATTGGAAAAAATTAGAATCTGTTTCTGAAATCAGGAACAAAAAACATGAATTGAAAAAAATCTAAATTAGGAATTGAAAATATCTAGAATATGTTTCTGAAACGAGCAACGGGAATTGAAAAAAAAAATATGAATTGAAAAAAAATTGGAATCTGGTTCTGAAATCAACAACAAGAAACAGAAATTGAAAAACAAGACAGGAATTGCAAAGAAAAAGAAGAAGAAGAAGAAGAAGTAGTAGTAGTAATAGTACCGACGAGAGCCGGAGCCGGAGCAGGGAGCGGCGTCGCGGATCGGGAGCAGGAGGAGCAGGGAGTGGTAATTTAGCGATAAAAAATCCAAAAACCGGTCGGGCACTTGCCCTACCGTGCCCAGGGCTAGTTCCGCCCATGCGCCTGATGCGGCCGAAGGCCGCCCGAGAGCATCGAGCACGGGCATAGCCCGTGTGAAGATGCCCGTGTGTGTGTGTGTGTATATATATATATAACATTTTTTGTGTTAAGCAAGAAGCTAGTTCAACCCCTCTCCTAGCCGGCGATACCGGGGGTACTGTCGTCAGGGGGTGGGCGGAGCCCGCCGGGGGCGGGTGGAGCCCGCCGTCGCCGGCCGGGTACTGTGGCGCGTGGTCATCGGGCCGGAGGCCCGTGCATGACACTCGTGTGTGTGTATATATATATATATATATATATATATATATATATATATATATATATATATATATATATATATATATATACGAGTGCCCGACACAGGGCTCCGCCCCTATGGCCATGAGCGACAGTACCCGACCGGTAACGACGGGTTTCGCCCGCCTCATCAAGGCGGGTTTCGCCCGCAACATATACATATGAGTACTCAAAATGATCGTAAAAAATATACATAAATATTACAATTTTTATTTTATAAAACAATATACGTTTTGACCTAAAAATATTAATTTTGACTTTAATAAAGTTGATTGATTTAATGTCATCACCTCAAAAATACCACTGAAATGGCTAATGACAACCTTTCTTGAATAGACCGCTGACATGTCTAATAACAAACTAGCATAGTAGGTGTAGAAGCTCTACTAAAAATTTTTTGAATTTAGATGAATTTTCATCATTACTTAATTTTTTGATATTGTAGTTACTTGAATAGATATTATATTTTAATTTTTTTAAAATAAATTATAATATATGTCAAGTCATTAAAATATAAAAATGAGGATATAATTGGTATTTTTGAATGTTTCACCAAAGACAATTTTTCCCTTATAATAGTGATATATATATATATATATATATATATATATATATATATATGGTATATATATATATATGGTATATATATATATGGTATATATATATATATATGGTATATATATATATATATGGTATATATATATATGGTATATATATATGGTATATATATATGGTATATATATATATATGGTATATATATATATATATGGTATATATATATATATGGTATATATATATATATATGGTATATATATATATATTGTATATATATATATATTGTATATATATATATATATATATATATATATATATATATATATAGGGTATATATATAAGGCACTTGTTTGATTAAGGTCTTATGGACTGCAAATAAATAATTACCAAAAATCTCCCTCCCTCTCAAAAATTCCTGACACCATGGTGAGGTTCACGGGTTGGTCCACGCCGTCGCCAGTGGTCTACCCAGAGGCCCCCAACCTGTTTGGGGGACCACAATGCACCTGTCGGGGGTACTCCAATGACGCTTCGACAGGGCCACCGTGGCCCTGACAGTGAGATTCGTGAGGAGGCACGGGGGTATCAGATTTTTCACAGTTGCCCCCGCCGTCGAACAACCTCAGGCGGGTGCATTAGGTCAGCAAACCCACCAGTGAGCTTCTGTCAGGCCGCCAACAGCAGCCTTAACCGCACAGGCACACGCAATTTTCCTTTCTATTTTATTTTCCTATTTTTTATCAATTCACTAATATTTAAAAAACTATAAATAATTTAAAAAAAACTTGTATATATATTATAGATAGGAGCATCTTCGCACGAGCTACATCCATGTTTGAAGCTCTCAGGCAGCCTTCAGCCGCATCCAAGCAGGTTTCGCCCACCTCCGTACGGACTTCGCCCGTGCTTGATGTCCCGGGCGGCCTTCGGCCGCATATTCGCCCGCTTCCACGCAATCCACCAACCACTCGCGCCCCCCCGGAGCCCTATAATTGTTGTTTGATTTTGCATAACCTGGAATTACAGGAATATGTTTTCCTAAAACACCATGAAAGGTAGGGGTGCTATGTGAACTCATTACATTAATAATACCTTTCAAAATTGCAACAGCTCCAGTCACTAAAAAAATACAGCTGATTACACATCCAATGCCAGCTTCGGCCATGCCCAAATAGCAACATGCATAACACAAATTAAGGCAGTGTTTAAACCCTAAACCTAAAAATAATCTCAATAATTACTATTACATGCAAAAAAATAAAAAAATAAATAAAAAATTTCTCATATGGCCACCATATTGAAATTACAGTATTGTTGTGCTTGGCAATTTGCTCGAAAACAATAAAGATTAGATCAACCAGCATCAAACCATGCGAACATTTCAACAGCTAAAAATTTATTTAATCTGAATTGAAATATATATATATGTATATATATATTTTTAATAAAAACTAACTACCGCCTTTCTGCTTCAGGGTGATCTTGTCCCCGAGGCTGAGAGCAATACCTTGGGTTTTACTCCGGATCCTGATGTAGCCGCTCAGCTTTCCGTCGACCTGCTTCTCGATGCTAATGTTCACCAGTGCGTCCTCCCCGAAAACACTCTTGGCGTACAAATTGGCGGCGAGGAAGCCGCACTCTCCGTCCAGTGCTGACCTGGAAATAACAGCAGCCACAAGTTGATCGATTTTTATGCGGAAAATATTAAAAGATATCATATGTTGCTACAAATGTCGAGATATTCTAAAGCCGTTTTGAATCGAATCCCGGACATCCAAAGTGGGTTGGATGGCTGGATCATACTATGTTGGCTCGATGTTAATGCATGAAGACATGTGTATGTGAATATTTTAAAGCCTGCCAAATTGAACTGGCACTTTAGATGTCAAAAAACTAAAACAAACCTTTATTAAATATTTCAACAAATAAAGCAAATGACATTTTCAATAATAGAACTGTAATGCCCCCATCTATTGTGGGTACACTATAAGTTTGCAGATCAGTGATCCCAACCCCTCTTCACGAATCATATTGGTTGTAGGCCCGCAACCGCTAATTCCAATGGCGGGTTATTGAGGTCGGGGCTTCAACCCCGAACCTCATAGATAAGGGAGCTCTAAACTGGTCTTCATCACCAATTGAGTTGCAGCTCAATTGATAATGAGGACCAGTTTAGACCTCCCTTATTTAGTTGGCTTGAGATTCAAACCCCAACCTAAACAACCAGCCATTGGAATTAACGGTTGCGGCCAATCAGATCTGTGGAGGGGTCAGGGTCACTACTATACAAACTTGTAGCACATCCACGGTAGACCGGAGCATAACAAGAACAAAAGTTTCTTTTAACAAATATAAGAAAAAATAAGGAAATGAGCATGTTTGTAATAAGAGAAACTTACGGGGCTGTGAGACATCTCATATTGGTAGATTTAATGATGTGATTGAGAAAATCTTTCTCATTCTGAAGAACAGTGTTCACTGCCACCTGAAATGGGAGCATACACCAAGCAACATGTAAAATTATACGAAAACTTTAGTAGTAATTTTTATAAAACTGCAATTAGATCGCCAATATTTATAGATAAAACATACTAAATCTCACTGTCTTGTTCTCATGTTTCCTAGACTTGGATGTTCTATTTGGTATGCAACTGAACAAATTTTGTAAAACTGCAATTAGATTGGCCATAATTATAGAGAACTATTGTATCTCACTGTTTTGCTCTCATGTTACTGGTTTTCCTAGAGCTGGATGTTCTATTTGGTGTGCAACTGGGAAAATTTTGTGAAACCGCAATTAGATCGGCCATAATTATAGAGAACATATTAAATCTCACTGTTTTGCTCTCATGTTACTGCTTTTCCTACAAATGGATGTTCTATTGGGTACGAAACCGAGGGGGGGGGGGATCTCTCTCAAGGTTGTTTTTCTTTATATGGAATCACAAAAATTCAAGCGTCAGGAAGTTAATAAGAAAACTATAAGTTAAATTGAGCATTAAGACAATTGAAGTAACATCTCAAACAACACTCAACATGAATGAATGAAAATGAAGGATTCATAAAATCAACTACATTCAGTAGGGATAAAGCTAATGATAATGATTATTACATCACAAGAAAATAGCACAATTCACTGAAAATGGTAATATTGGAAGATGCACGATAAAATGATAAATGAACAAATTTTTGCTTCCAAATCCTACTTTCTCCCCACCTTTGAAGCCGGCAGATGTGTTCAACTACGGTTAATTAAAAAGTCGTAGTTTGAATTTTATTAAACAAGAATCCAAAGCTTTAACATGCACGAGTGTAAATTGGGTACGTCAGGTGGGATTGTCCATCAGCCGGCAGAGATAGCCTTCAGGGGTTTTTAGAAGTCAGTTTAAATGGGTTTCAGGCCTTTCATTGGGTTGCAACTAAAAGAGCATCTATTAAAATGGGCTCAGGAAGGAGAGGCGATTAAACCCTTTAAACCTGTATTATTTGCATTTCAATGCTCCCGGGATGTCTAAATTGCTTGTAAAAGATGAGATCAGTGAAGAGATTGAGATCAGTGAAGAGATTGATGAAAGTAGAGAGGCCCACAAAGGAAAGCTGAGAAATCGGGAGATCGGCATATCCAACTCAAGATGGGTCTTCTGCTTCCTAGATAGTGTATAGGGTGTGTCATGTGTTCTACAGTTTCCAGTCTCCGTCAGCCATTGCTTCCAAGAGCCTGCATTCTGATAGATGCTCCTTCATCAAAGTGTTGAAATGTTGGATGTTAGCGACATGTTGGATTAAGTTTTAAAATTTTGGATGTCGGATAATGGGGATATTTTAAAATATCAAATTTACATATCTCAAAATAAATAATATAAATTAAGTGCACTTATATATTTTAAAAGTAAAAAAAACTAGCGTAGCAAATAGACAAACAAAGAGTATATATAACTCAAAATAAATTCAAAGAGTATCCAAAAGAAAATAATTGTAACACATTACAACAACTACTAATAATTATTCAAAACTAGTACAAATAAATACAATGTGGAATATATTTAATATTATACAATAATTTTATTTAGATAATATAATAAATTTTGTAGGAAAACAAATTTAAAAATTAAATGTCCTTGATTGATAATAAGTCTGCTCATGGTTTACAAAACTACATTAAAAGCATTAACTAGTAAATATGTTCAATGTTTTAATTTTATTTAGTATGGACTAGGAAATATATAATGTGAAATAATTGTATACAATTGATTGTAATAATAACAAAATGAAAAAGAAAAAAAAATATAAGTCTACTCGATTTAAGCATATATAACAATACATAGAAGTGACTTAGGTATGTATATTGTTAACATAACATAAATAAAATAAATGATGAAGTTTTTGAAAGTAGTGTCGGCCTAAATATAGGCAAATTGGATATGTTGGTCTGTAATTTACCATACAATATAACCTATTCTTTCATGAATAAAATGTCATTTGCACTCAAAATTGACATATCAGACAACATTTAAAACATTGCTTCCATGAAATTCGAAAGTCGTCTCCGTGAAAGGGGAAAATAAGCCACGTTGGTACTTGTTAGAACATACGCATCCATCACAAAACCATTTGAAAGTAACTGGAAGGACCTACGATCAACATTAAAAGCACAAGCTATACGAGTTTCCAGATATGGGATTATATTCTTAGCATGCCCCATCAGGTGTATGTTCTTTAGCCATTAACAAGAAGACAAATGTTAAATAAGTAATGTGGGTATGGGTCATCGAGCCTACAACATGTTCTGATACCATGTTAGAACTCATGCATCCATTATCCAACCAAAAACTAATTAGGTGTAGGTGAAGAGTAGCATGATCTATATTAAGTGCACAAGAGTGCATGAATTTTTAGTTGTTAAACTATATTCTCAATACTTCACTGTGTCTAAATTAGTTTGTATAAGGCATCTCAGGGAAGAATGGTTAAATCCTATTTACTCTTTCATTGTCCATATTATTAAAAAAGTTACCTAAGCACTATTATGATTAATTCCGGGTTTTCAGGGTCAGGACATGAACAAAATGGCTCACTTGACAATCCTATCTAGATGAAAACATTGATAAACCATATGCAACAGTCAACAGTGAAATAATGGCAATAGTTGCAAATAATGTTTTAGTTACTGCAACGTTCATATCGTTCAAACACAGGTAAATATGAGATAAAACGTACAGGAGCAACAAACAAATAAAATATCATGATTCAGCATATGAACAATATGGAATAATGACTTATGAGCGGGTAGAGTTCAAAGAGAAATAGGAAAAACCGCATAAGCAAATGCATGTAATTTATACCTTGTTTTCCCACTCAAACTCTGCCCACATATTCCTGAAGGCCACATCAGCACAAATAGCTGGGGAGATGTAGTCCATAATGTCGATATGTATGTCATTCAGTACAACAACGGTTCTCTCGAGTACATTTGAAGTCTCGTAAACAATGTTGCCAAATATAACACCAGTTTCGGTCGAGGAAACCTTAATATTAGCTCGAATCTCTTTGCTTGACTCTGGCGCTAATGTATAGTTTTGTGGGCGCTCAACAAGTTTGAGGTCACCCATGGTCGCCAACTCCAAGCATAGATTTTGAAGTGTATCTTTGGTACGGTTAATTACCGTAACATCCAGAACAATGTCATAATGGTGAACAGTCACATACGCTTCTGCATAAACTGGATCACTAAATCCTGTCAATTGGAGAATGCGATTAAGTTTGTTGGCATCATCGCCAGCCATGGTGAATTCCCCGGTTGCACGTTTCAAATCATCCTGAACTTCATCCTCCAACTCAAGTTGACTCATTCCCTGTAAAGGATGATCATATAACATTTTACTTTTATTAAAAAATATGCTTAAGAATCACTAAAAAGGGTTGAAACAAAGTCCAATAGCCCCTTTTAAGGACAAAACTATCCATGCATACATGCAGGTAGTAAACAGAGCACAAGAACAATAACTCCATATTGATTCCAAGATGAAATAACGTAATTAACAATCCCCACAGGACAGTCACACAATTTGACAAATTTGTTTAAAAGAACATAGACCATTTCAATTTTCACATGAACAAAAACTTGGATCAAAACATGTTTGTATAAACTCTGAAAACAAAACAAAAAGAACCATTTTCATCTCAACATGGATAGTACGGCAGCCCAACACAACTTCAGCAACTCCACGTACTAACAGGTATTTCACAAAAAAAAAATCTGCTGTGATCTGAAAATTTTAAGATGCATGGAAAAACAAATTTGGATAGAATGAAGTAATATACAAAAGTAGAAACTCATCTTTTTGTGAGCATAATAAGCAGTCACAAAAATCGCAAACTGCATAAATGTCCAGTAAAAGATGATGAATGGATAAGACGAGGCAATGACAGATGCACTAAATGCTATTTAGATGAAAAAAATTGAGAGCTGAACAAATACAGATAACGTCACTTTGATTGTTGTTCATTTACGATTAAACATGGATTTTAAGAATCTCTTGATTCTTTGAAATAGGGGCCAATTCACTAATTCAACAAGCGGACTACTAGTTAGGTTCTCAAACAGGCTTTTCCAATGGACAGGATTGGTAATAGATTCACGATCCGCCTAGTGCAATTCTCAAAATGTTGGCTAAGTCATGCTTTCTTCTCAAAAAAAAACCCAGATGGTATATTTTTTCTGCTTTAGGTGGTTCATACGGAGCAGTTCCGATTGAAATTGGTTTTCTTGCAAATTAAAATTGGTTTGAATCACTTTTCCGAATAGCAAATAATAGAACAAAAATTAACTTTAAAAATCATTAAATTGTTCGAATGCTTTGCTTCCTTATGGATTTAATAGGTTGCGGTTTTTTGGTGGTGGTGATATTCTGTTGTGGTTCGCCAATTGGGAACGGGTCCAGGGTTGTGTGTGTGGGGAGGGGAGGGGACCTATGGTGGAGGCGGGAGTGCCACTGTTGGAGGCGGCCGACTGTCACGTGTGGGGATGCAGGTTGCGACGGAAGGGGGAAGATCGCGCGGGATCGCCGATCGCGGATTGTGACTTACGCGGTTAGGGCGTCAGGTAGGGTAACCGGGAGATAGAGAGAGATAGAAAATTGGATAATAAGCTTGCTTATCTTCTTCACTTCGCCCTAAGAGGCCCTAATAAGAGTTACAAGAGTTCCCAAAATTCCCCCTCCTTGTGCTTAGACATGGATCAAATGTGTGCAATAAAGATAGAATCTAGGTAACATGACCCGATGCGGGACCATAACATCTCCACCCTGCCCGACGACAAGCTTGCCCTCAAGCTTGTTCTGTGGTGGCGGAGGTCATTGGATCTCCTGTGTCCATGTCAGCATCCGGTTCTGCAGAAGGGTCGTCCATTTCCAGCCAAAAGAGGCGCTTGCAATGATGTCCACGGAAATATGGCTCGTCGCAGTTGTAATAGAGGCCCTTGTCACGGCGTTCGGTAATCTCCTGTACAGACAATTGGCGGACGGTGGTTGGACGGTCGGCATCGCGATCCTGAGCTATGAGGCTGCCTGTGGGTGATGGCAAAGGCTGAGGGATGCGGCTGGGCCCCATGTTGCCTGGGCGATGGAGATGAGGGCGATCCAACAGCAGACGCTTATCGCAAATGCGAGCCAAGCTCAAGACAGTCGTCAGATCTGCAGGGGCATGAAATTCCACATCCATGCGGAGGCGCTCATGGAGTCCCGCCGTGAAGATGGGCACTTGCTGGATAGGAAGAACCGAGGCATTCCGGGCCAGGTGGACCTGAAACTATTCGAGGTACTTGTCAATTGGGCCGGTCTGTTGAAGAGAAATGAGATCTCGCAAGGGATTGTTGTAGAGGGGTGGGCCGAAACGGAGGTTGCAGCTGAATTTGAAATCCTCCCATGATAGTAGTTTCTCTCATTGCAGTTAGGAAAACCAAAGCTGGGCTAAGCTCATCAGATGGAAAGAAGCGACATTGAGTCATTCTTCCCAAGGGGTGCACTGATTGACAAAGTACTGCTCACAGCGAGAGAGTCAGACCAAGGGGTCTCTAAGGCCGTCGAAGATTGGAAAGTCCATCTGCACGTACTGTGGCACACCGTTTCCCTTGTGTCTCGGTAGTAAATATTATGGCGGGGTTCACAGGATCGCCGCATCATTGGAGGAGCCTGATGTCGGTTGGACTGGTTGTTTAGCCGCTAGTTGGGCAGTGATGGGTTCGGGCCCAGCGGAGGAGGCGGCGCTAGAGCGGTGTTTGGCAGCCGACGAGATGGATCGTCACTGTGCGGGCTGGCGTGGTCGAATCGCGGTGGAGCTGTGAGCGGCGGTCTACCGGATGGAGCGGCACCGCACAGGCTGGTGTGGTCGGCCACAGCGGAAAGAAGCGGAGTTGGATCTGCAGTTCCGGTAGCGAGGAGAGGTCCCTCCGATACCAAGTTGTTGTGGGTCGCCGATTGGGAACGGGTCCAGAGCCATGAGGGGGCGTTGGACCTGCGAGGGGCGGCCGGAACTATGGCGCAGGCGGGAGTGCCACTGCTGGAGGCGGTGGACTGTCACGTGCGGGGATGTAGGCTGCGACGGAAGGGGGGAAGATCGCGCGGGGTCACCGATCGCGGATTGCGGGTTACGCGGTTAGGGTGTCGGGTAGGGTAACCGGGAGATAGAGAGAGAAATAGAGTGAGACAGAAAATTAGATAATGAGTTTGCTTACCTTCTTCTCTTCGCCCTATCCGGCCCTAATAAGAGTTACAAAAGTTCCCAAAATGCACCCTCCTTGGTGTTAGACACGAAGGATCAAATGTGTGTAGTAAAGATATAAACTAAATAACATGACCCGATGTGTGATCATAACACATTCTTTGTCGATTACAAAATTCTGTCAATTTTCACCGATCTCAGTCAAAAAATGTCACTGTAGCACTTTTATTGATAAACATTGTCAGTTCATTGCAGTACTTAAACATTAGCCATAATGGCTTGCCCGGATAGCTCTTTGGCAAAAAGCAATCCCTTTGTTGACAATTTAGAGGACTTTGATTCTAGTTAGGCTTTAAACAAGGAATTCACAGTTAATCAAAGATTGCAAAAAAAAATTTAAACTCATGCATGTGAAATATTTTAGATTTCAGCCTGGCATCAAACGGACTGATTTTACTGATATTAAGCATAGGGTGTCGGTTGTTATTAGGCAGCTCCTTTCTTCCTCATTAGAGAGTGAAAATAGATAGACAACAGTGAGTATTTTACTATGCATGTCCTCTCTTCCAAGTGGTGAATTGGTACCACCAACTGTTATGCATTATATCACACTAGTTTATGATAAACTATGTAGCATGGGGGCAGAGACGGGGACAGTACGAAACGGGGACGGGATACGATACAAAACGAATACGAGAAACGTGATTTTTTCAAAAAAACTAGGATTCAGGAAATATTTTTTTAATATAATTATTAATTAATGTGTAAACAAATGAAGTGTGCATATCTTGAATTATAAAGAAAGAATTTTGTAAGACTAAAACATATATATTATATATCATTCACATTTCATAATTCATATGATGGCATAATGTTACACAACATAAGACCTAATTTAAACAACAACTAATATCATGCAAACTAATTAACTGATTAAAAAACTAAAAATGAAGATAAAAGCTCAACCTAATGTGATTTTAGCATAATGTGACTATTTTTTTCTTCCGGCAATCTGTATAGATCTAAATAACTATTATAACTTGATCACTTGTAAACTATAATAGAAAAAAAACTATAAGTTGATCACTTGTAATTTCACAATCGGTTTAAGACGGCAAAAAAACTATAGTAGAAAAAAAAACTGTACATGTTGTAAATGATAGAAAGAATGAAAACTAAAAGCATTGCAGAAACCTAAAATAGTGAAATGAGAAGCAACAATAAAAATGTTTCATGTGAATGATAAAGAAATCGTGAGGTGCCATCGGCGTCAAGAGCGGGAGGAGTTCGGAGCAAAAGGCGTGAGGAAATGTTAGCGTCGAAGAGGAGCTGGAGGCCTGAGGAGTAGTGGTATAGAGAGCAAGAATAGTGAGAACCCGTCGGCGCCGAAGAGGACTAGGAGGCGTGAGGAAATGAAGACATCGGGATTAGGTTTTGAGAAGACGTCAAGATATGAAACATCCCTTCCGTCTTTCGCAGTTACTTGACGCGGAACGCATCCCGCAATCGGGATACGGCGTTTCCTCCCTATTTTATTTTTTTATCAAGTTTTTAATGTGGGGACATCTTGGAAATGTGTTTCTGTGCATTTCTGAACGTTTTTCATCCCGGATACGTGTTCGAATCGATACGCGGGATATTTTTAAGTATCCTTGCTTCAATAGCATTAGTCAAATAACATCTGACTTCGACATTAAATTTAAAACTAGTAAGTAGTAACTATAATAGTTATAAATAAAAGTAAACTTTACTCATGACAGCTAAGTTTATATGGCATAGTTGGTCTAATGCGCCAAATTAAGGTTCTTGATCAAAAGCGCCTAGGTTCAAATCCCAGGCTCCCAATCGTTTGGCTTTTGGCAGAGCAAAAAAAAAATCCTTAAAAGGAAAATGCCAAAAGAAAATAAAATACTCAGTGTTGTTTAGTCCCACATTTAGTCCCACATCACCGGATATATCTGGCATTGCAGTGTATAAGAGACTACACGTTTCTAGCTATTCTGAATGGTTAGTGGGTTGGGTTCTATAGGGCCCATTTCCTGGACTTGCCTTGCGGGCTCAGTTGCGGGCGTGCAGGCTTGACCCACTGGGTCTAGATTGAATCTTTTTCAACTTGTATGTGGCAAAATGATATATTTAGAAATCCAGGCGTATTTTTGGTATTCCAAAAACCTGAGTGATAGACAGACATGTAGGCACTGTTCATCACAGGAAATGCCTTATTTAATAGTATATATGTGTGTGTAGAAAAGTAGGAAACGAGGAATAATTTTATTACAACAAATTTTCCAATATATCCAATTACAAAATACATGAGTATGTATATTTTATAGGGAGGAAGAGAGAGATATCAACTATAACTCAAGATGTGGGACTAAATAAGAGTAAATAGTGGGACAATATATGAGCTTTAGTAATGGGCCCTAAACTAATTCTTCAACACTCCCCCGCAAGCAACAATGTACAAGTCGTAGGCTCCAAGCTTGTAAATGAGATGATGATACAATGGTTAAGATAAGGCCTTAGTGAGAACATCAGAAATTTGCTCCGCAGCAGGAACATGATGTAAATCCAATTTAACAAGTTGAACCATCTCCCGAATGAAATGACAATCAACCTCGATATGTTTAGTGCGCTCATGGAATATAGGATTCTCTGCAATATGAATGGCATCTTGACTATCGCAAAAGAGGATGGCTGGAGAGGAGAGATTTACTCTAAGATCAGTAAGTGGAGTTTCCAACCAAGTTAGCTCGGACACAGCAGAGGCCATGGATCCATATTCAGCTTCTGCAGAGGAGCGGGCCATAAAGTTTGTTTTTGTTGCGTCAGGTTATCAAGTTCCCACCAAGATATGTGCAATAGACACACGCAGAACGACGATCATAAAGGGAGCCATCATAGTCAGTATCAGATTAGGCAACGATGGACAAAGTAGACGAGGGCTTATACATAAGCCCTTGTCAAGAAGCATTCTTCAGATATCTAAGAAGCTCAACTGCCTGAAGATGGGAACATCAAGGAGCGTGCATAAAACGATTAACTACTCAGGATATATCAGGTCTTGTGGCAGTCAGATAAATAAGTTTGCCAACTAAATGGCGATAATACTTTGAGCGCAGAGTTTGTGATTGAAATCCATAGGTATGTCAGCAGACTTGCACCCCGAGTAGCCTGCATCTTGGAGAAGGCCGGGGAAGTATTTTTGTTGGCATGAGAAAAAGCCATCTGGGCGACGAGCGACCTTGATACCCAATAAATATCAGAGAGAACCCAAATCTTTAGTCTGAAACGGTGACGACAAGTGCTTCTTGACCATAAAAATGTCGTGGAAGTCTTCCCATGTGAGAAGTATATCATCAACATGGACAAGTTGTATCAACGTGTTTGTTAAACGGTGACGAACAAATGAGGAGAACTCAGTTGAGCTCTAAGTAAAACTAATATCTCGAACAACCTGGTTGAATTTGTCAGACCACGTACGAGGAGACCAAAGAGAGATTTTCTAAGATGACATATTATAGATTCCCTCGTGATTGCATAAGCAGTGGGTTCTTGCATGTAGATTGTTTCAACAAGGTCGTCATTAAGGCATTTTGAAATTGATTTGATGCAACATCATTAATGATAAACCGTTAGGGAGATGATAACCCAAACAGTATTGAGCTTAGGGACTGATGAGAAGGTCTCATCATAGTCAAGACTGTATTGTTGTGTGAAACCACGAGCTATCAGACGGGCTTTCAATCTCTTAACTGTGTCATCAAGATAATGCTTCACAGTGAATAACCACTTACACCCTACACATGAATGGCCAGAGGGAAGGAGGGCAAGACCTCATATGTGATTGGCTCAGAGGGCCATCATTTCTTCATCCATGACTACCCACCACCCCTGATGTTGAAGAGTGTCTTGCACAGATCACAGAGTGGAGATAGAAGACAACGAAGTGGCAAACCTTTGAAGAGCTGGAGACAACTGATGTAAAGAGACATAATTCGAGAGAGGATGAGCAGTAGAGGCTAGAGTTAGATCAACAGACCACAAGTCAACAGTAGTAGAGGGAGAATGTTGCGGGGCATCTGGATGAGGAGGATGACAAGAGTAACAAGGAGGGGAGGCGGGTCGGATGGTATGGTGGTGGGTGTTAAAAGAAGTGAAGTAGAGGAAGAATGGATAGGGATGGCTGGGCATGGAGTAGAAGCAGGGGACCGGATGAGTAGGGGGTGAGGAGTGAGCGGACTGATTTTCAAGGAATGTCACACCCGCTGAGATAACCACTTTGTGTTCAATCAAAGAGTAGCATACATAGTCTTTCTGTGTGATGGTTTGTTGTTAGTGACCTAGGGGGGTGTGAATAAGTGGCTTGTAGATTAATTGTTACTTTCTTGATTCTAAGCAGATTATAAGCAAAGTAAGAACAATAAACAAACACACAGCAACACACAACAATTTATAGTGGTTCCTCAAGTTCTAGGTACATCCATTTTCCCTGTACACCTATCTAACAATGAGCTAGACTTGGCAATCTCCTCCAAAACTCAGCTCCTTCAGATCTTACAACTCAAATCTCTCGAATCTTCCTCAGATCCTACCTCAAGCACTCAGGCCAACAACTCAGGCTAGCCCTACCTCAGAGTGCTTCAACTCTTACAGCTCAGAAACCCTCCATGTTTCCTACCTCAGACTTATCTCCAAGTCCTACCTCAGGCACACAGGTCCTACAACACAGGCTGGGAGTACAGCCCTATACTCGGACTCAAAGGTCCTACACTCAGATCTACAAAAAGATCCTACAAAAAAATGTAATTGAATATTACAACAGAAGTCTAAATAAGATTAAACATTGAAACTTTAGATCTTTTGTTATTCTTGCTTTGATGTCAAGATCTAGAGTAAGCCCTTGATCAGTTGAATCTTCAGGATGCACAAGTTAGAGCAATCTCCTTCTTTGATCTTCTTCTTCAGTAGATGGAACAAGATCCACCCTTGAATCAGATATATGACACGTCTTATTCTTCTGAAGGCTTTCAGCAAGAACTAGCTTTCTTTTTAAAGAACACAGTGCGTCGTGTCTGATTTTTACGATTTGAGCAACGACAATGTTCTATTGCTCTAGCATATCCCCTTTATACTGTTGACTTCTGCAACGGTCTTGAGAAATGTCTTGTCAAAGACCGGGACAGAAATAGAATGTTTTGTCCATCCTTTCAGAGCTTCGACCAAATTTAAATCTCGTCAATCTGTACGGACTCAACGGCATTATTTGAATCTTCTCTACGGTAACGTTAAATAGAACCTTCATTCTCAGCGATATCTACCATGACACTGAGATCAGTGGCATTCAGCGGCTTGTCCACGGTATCGTTGAGAATAGACTTCATTCTCAACAACATAGTTTTGGCGCCTGTCCTTGATGTCCACGGTACAGTGGATACTGATATACCTTGTCAGTGGTATGGTGGAGAACCATAACCCGTCTTGACGGTATACTTCTCCTTTGCTTTACACATGTTTTAGAGTTAATAACAATTGTCCTGCATACACATAAAGTATATATGTTATCAAATACATTATGCTCTTAGCATTGGAAGTGATGCCTCTTCAAATCTTGGAATATTGAGGATAATATTTCCAACACTGTGTGCAAGAGTAACCAACAAACATGTACTTGGTGGCACGGGGAACAAGCTTGTCGATGGTGGGGGCAGGAAGTGCACATAGCAAGCGCAACTAAAGATGTGAGGCGTTATGGAAAAGGGCGGCGTAGAGGAAAAGAGAAGGACAAATGACGACACAAAATTGAGAGTAGAGGATTACATTTGATTAATGAGATAGTTTGTAATAGAGACTGTGAAATGTCATTAGGCTTTGGGAACCTGTATCTGAAATATAAGAAAGCAAGCAACCTCAAGGAGACAGTGATTCTTGCGCTCAGCCACATCATTTTATTGAGGTGTGTACGCACAGGAAGTTTGGTGGATGATACCCAGCTTAGTACAGAGATTTTGAAATGCATGACAAGTGTACTTGCACGCGTTATCGATCTGAAGAGCTTTAATCGAGCATGAGAACTGGGTATGCGTATCTGCAATAAATGCATAAAACATGAGAAGATGTTCAGAGCGGTCGTACAATAAATATAATCATATCATGCGAAAATAATCATCAATAAATGTAAGAAAATATTGATAATAAGAGATACAAGCAATTCTATAAGGACCTCAAATATCATAATGTACTAAATCAAAACGAGCACTACTCCGAGTACAATGAGGGGAAAGGAGGAACGATGTTGTTTACTGTAGATGCGGAATTCGCAAGTGAAGTCGGAGAGCGATACGTCTGAAAGAGCTTTCTGGAGAATAGGAAGAAGAGCGTACCCAAGGCGATGATATCAATCAACTGAAGGGATATAAGAGAGAACAATAGGAGAGTGGTCCGGAGTATAGAGCCCGTTCGACAGTCTCCCCCTATCAATGATACTATGGGTTTATCGATCCTGCGCCATAAAGAACAAAGCAAAAAAGTTACCATGCAATCAAGATCATGAGTAAGACGACTGACATAGGAGAATGAATTAAGAGCCCGAAACATGAAAAACCGAGCGAATAAATAGGAATGGAGTGAGGGGCACATCGCCATCAACCACAGTTGGGAGTTGTAGCACCATTAGCCGCGATAATGAATTTCGGATAGGCAGAGTCCAAATACCGAGAAGGTTGTTGTGGAGCAATACGATTGGTGGCTCCAGAGTCCACAATCTAAGAAGAACTATGTGAAAAACAAGAGATACCTTTGCCAGAGATAGACGCAGTAGAGCCAGAGGGACACGTTGGAGTTGCATACGCAGATCATCAATGTTCATTCGGGAGGTCGAGGGAGCATCAACGACAAGGGACTCATGTTGCTGAGAGAGGGAAGACGACGGTGGGGGAATACCAAATTTCCAATAGCAGGTGGCTTCGAGATGACTGCTCCGAAAAAAAAGTGTAGACGCGAGTGTCAAGCCCTTTGAAACGATGCCAACAATCGCGACCTCTACCTCGAGAGATAGGGTGACCCCCACGAACTGATGGCAGTGGAGAACGAGCTTCTGGTGCAATGTGAAGGAGAGCCGAAGAGAGAATTCCTTAGGGAATAAGGAGGCGATGTCACCTTAAAAAATATGGAGCAAACATCTGTGAGAGAGGGTAATACAGATCGGGGAAGGGCAGCTGCTCGGTGTCGCTCGACGTCAATGGTTTCGGCCGGCGGCACGGCGAAACTGGCGCAAGGCGGCACGATAGAGAGGAGAAACAGAGAGAGAGGGGAGAGGGAAGAGGAGATTAGGATTAGAAAGAACCAAGAGGGATCAGCCCCCTTCCTTAGACAATTGATCCAAAGATACCCAAAGAGTCCAACTACACCCCCTTATATAGTGAGGATCAAATACAGCAACAATTAAAATAAAGAATTTAAAAGCAAGCTGAAACAATTATCATCCGGCCCTCTGCGGGTCCGGTTCACAGCGCGAGTCGCCCTCTGGTTCATGTGCGTCGCGAGTCCCCTCCTCGGAGTCGTGAGCTTTACCCGCAGTCCGCTGCCTTCGCGTGAAAACTCGCCATGCTGACTCCTCCGGTTGCAGCTCGGTAAGAATACCACCATCTGGAAAATTGACCGTGTCCTCAAGGCAGTAGTCTGGAAACTGTCGGCGAAAATTGTCTCGAAGGAGCCAAGTGGCTTCGTTCGTCGGGCGGTGCTGCTAGGCGACGCGGATCTCTTCCGGGCTAGCGTCCTCGGGTAAGTGGTGTCTACGGTCGAGGATGGTCTGGGGTTACAGGGCTCGGACCCGGAGCACTCGAGGTCGGTCGGGATATGGTCCACAACGGGGTGGTCGCCTACCACCCGTCGGAGCTGGGAGACATGAAAAACCGGGTGGATGCGACTGCCACTGGGTAAGCGGAGCCGGTATGCTACGGCTCTGATGCGGCTGATGACCTCGAATGGCCCATAATAACGTGCTGTCAACTTCGAACACGGCCGTCGTGCGACAAAAAGCTAGCGGTAAGGCTGTAGTTTGAGGAAGACCTTCTCCCCCACTAGGAAAGTGAGATCCTGGCGCTTACGGTTGGTGAAGGAGACCATCTTTGCTTGAGCTCGCTGAAGATGGTGTTTCAAGCTATCGAGGATGATGTCCCGATCCTGCAGGTGGTCGGCCAGGCTGGCTACGGGGCATTCCCCGGGTAGGTGGCGGGTTACTGAAGGCGGTGGACGGCCATACATTGTCTCGAACGGGGAGGAATTTGTCGCATGATGATAGGTTGTGTTATACGAGTACTCCGCCCAACAAAGCCATTTGGCCCACGAGCTTGGCCGTTCTCCAATGAAGCAGCGAAGATATGTCTCTAAACACCGATTGAGAACTTTTGATTGCCCGTCAGACTGCGGATGATAGGCCGTGCTCATCCGGAGATGGGTACCCTGTAGGAGGAAGAGGGATGTCCAGAAACTGCTGAGGAACAAGGGGTCGCGGTCACTGACTATGGAGCGGGGAAACCCATATAGTCGGACAATCTCTGCGATGAAGGCGCCGGCCACCATGGCTGTTGTGTATGGATGGCGCGGGGAGATAAAGTGCGCGTACTTTGACAGGCGGTCTACCACCACCAAGATACAGTCGAACCCGTTCGAGCGAGGGAGCCGGGTGATGAAATCCATAGCAATGTCTTCCCAGATGCGTTCCGGAATCGGTAGGGGCTGTAGCAGGCCGCTGGGAAACATAGCCTCATACTTGGCCTTCTGGAACGGAAGGCACGAAGCCACATGGTCCTTCACCTAGCGGAACATCTGTGGCCAGTACAGGTATGCCTCCAGTCGCCTGTAACTCTGTAAGTGCGGAACGCTCCCGCGTGTCCGCCGGCCGGGGTAGCATGGAACTCGTCTAGTAGCCGGGGTATGCTTGGAGAGGAGGCGGAAAGGACAAGGCGACCCCAGTGGAATAAACGGCCTCCCACAAGCAAGTAGGGCGGATGTGCTGCTAGTTTCGCCAAGAGGGCCGTCCGGATGGCCGCAAGGTGGGGATCCTGCTCGACTTCCAACTGTATTGTGGCCGAATCGTCCCAAAACGACCGGGATATGGCCGCGAGCTCAAGGGCTTGCGGTTGTCGGGATAAGGCGTCTGCCGCCCGGTTCGATCGACCGGGGCAAAACTCAATGGTGAAATCATAACCCAATAACTTAGCCACCCAGACTTGATGTGCCGGAGTTGCGATGTTTTGTTGCAGTAAGTAGCGGAGGCTGTAGTGGTCGGTACGGACCACAAAGGGACGACCAAAGAGGTATGGCCGCCAGTGCTGGACCGCGAGCACAAGGGCCATAAGCTAGTTTTCATAGGCTGAACGGCTCCTGATTGTGGAGGAGAACGCGTGACTGTAGTAGGCGATGGGCCGGCCAGCTTGCATGAGGACCGCCCCTACACCGGTGTCGGAGGCGTCACATTCGACGACGAAGGGTTGCTGAAAATCTGGCATAGCCAAAACCAGTCCTTGCACGAGGGCTGTTTGGAGCGCGGAGAAAGCCGCCATGGCAGCGGGTGACCATGAGAAGGGGCCTTCCTCCGAGAGCTTGAGCATCTGGGTGAGTGAGCGAGCCAACGCGTCATAGTCCTTGATGAGCCGCCGAAAGTGGCCGGTGAGCCCGAGAAATCCGGGGACTTCCCGCAGGGACGTAGGAGTCAGCCACTGCAGGACCGCCTGGATCTTATCCGCGTCCACGGCCACGCCGACGGCCAAAATTGTGTGGCCCAAGTAACTCACTGTCGTTGCCCCGAATGAGCACTTCTCGCGGTTGAGGACGAGTTGGTGTTGTCGGAGCGTCAAAAATGTGCGCCGCACGTGATCAACGTGTGTCTGCCAAAAACGACTAAACACCAATATGTCATCAAAGAAAACGAGCACATGCTTACGGAGAACTAGGCGGAATATCTCATTCATGGTTGCTTGAAACGTCGTCGGCGCGTTGGTGAGGCCGAACGACATGACCAAGAATTCGAAGTGGCAGTCATGCGTCCGGAACGCGGTCTTCGGCACGTCATCCGGGCGAACCCGGATTTGATGGTAGCCCGCCCGGAGACATGGTTATCAGGATCGCGATCCAGATCGTAGGATCTTACGATCCTACGATCCAGATTTTGTAAATCGATCCGGATCTTACTTGGGATCTAAATTAGCACAACTACGACTGGGATCGC
Source organism: Platanthera guangdongensis (assembly GCA_039583875.1). Taxonomy (NCBI): domain Eukaryota; kingdom Viridiplantae; phylum Streptophyta; class Magnoliopsida; order Asparagales; family Orchidaceae; genus Platanthera; species Platanthera guangdongensis. The sequence continues at coordinate 61,426,237 of CM077151.1, forward strand.
GATTCGGATCTTAGGATCTTTAGGATCGCGATCCCGACCCGATTCTACCAGTTCGGCCAAAGGTAACTAGAAACATGTCCAACCCTATCCCAACCTCATTCAACTGGTCCAACCCCCATAGCCCATTGCTTAATCTTTTCCCAATCCCGCCCCATACCCCATCATAGAATCAAATTATGTTGTTTTGTCATATCCAAAGTGTCGATTGTCGACTGCAAACGGAGGCCATGAGCGACGTCTTTGGTCGCTTCAGAATCAGACAATGTCTTTCGTTTCCTTACCAAGTTCCATTTTAAGTGGTGTCAATGTTTTATCTTATATTTATGTGTATGAGCAATCCAGTGGTTGATAATCGAGTGACTTCTTGCTTCTTACTTTCAGGCTGATGTCTTCTGTTTCTTTCTAGTGTACGAGCAATCTAGCGGTTGGAAATCCAGTGTACAAGCAATTTAAGCTTCCTACTTCCAGAGTACGAGCAATCCAACAGTCTGTGTTCGTCTTCCTGCTTCTAGGTGTAGGGACATGGCGCTACCAACTTTCCCAAAAGCCCGGATGTTTGAGGACGATGCTACCACTCCTTTATGAAGCTGGCTACCTTAGGCAGGATCCACGGGGCGGCCAGTTATGCCCAGGGGACATGCCCTTCTGTTCGACTAGTATGGACCATAACGCCTCGCGCCGTATCTCCCAACACCAGGGGCATTGCTGGACCCCAACAATCCTCCCCAGAAACAACCCCGGGGTTTCGAACCCGTGACCTCCTCTGATACCATTTGTAGAGACATGGCGCTACCAACTCTCTTAAAAGCCCGGACTGTTTGAGGACGGCGCTACCACTCCTTTATGGAGCTGGCTATCCTAAGCAGGATCCACGGGGTGGCCAGTTAAGCCCAGGGGACACGCCCTTCTATTCTACTAGTGTGGGTCATAGCACCTCGCGTCATACCTCCCAACACTGGGGGCATTGCTGGACCCCAACACTAGGCTTGCACCAATCCATCAGTCCATATTTGTTTTTATTGTTAGTAGGCATTGAGCGTCCTACCTGAAACTGAAAGTGAACTTAATATGATATTATTTTTTTGATTTAGCTATTCAAATTTTCTAATATAGTTATTCATATAATGCTCAATTTATTATTTTTTTTATTAATTGAGCATGTAATTGAATGTTACAAAATTCAACTTTATATTTTTAGTCTTAATTTATGAATGTCGTGGGATCTTACGATCCTCGATCTGATTCTATGATCCGATCCGATCCGATCCAACCTCAAAACGATCCCACATAGGATCTCAATCCTGACAACCTTGCCCGGAGATCCAGCTTCGTGAAGTAGGTGGCACCACGTAACTCTTCCAACAGCTCCTGTATCACCGGAATGGGGTACCTATATGGTACTGTAATCTTGTTGACCTCCCTGTAGTTGACACAGAAATGCCAACTCCAGTCTTTCTTGCGCACAAGCAGCACTAGACTGGAGAAAGGACTGGCACTGGGTCTGATGAGGCCGCCCTGCAACATCTCCCACACGAGGCATTCGATCTTGTCCTTCTGAGCATGCCCGTAGTGGTAAGGGCGGACCGACACGACCGCGGCCCCGGACTGGAGCACAATCGGTTGATCGGTTGGGCGCCCAGGCGGAAGACCCTGTAGTGCGGCAAAGATGTCCCCAAAGTCATGAAGAAGGTCCTGGAAGTCCACGGCCAAGGGTGGAGAAGGTGACTCCGCGAAAATGGGCAGAAGCCAGGCTGAAAAGTCCACGTCTGCCACCCGAGTGAGAGCGCCAGCCGAGATTGGGGACCGAAGTAGAGTCGCCTCGCCCTCTAAGCGGCATGTGCGACCCTTGTGTTGAAACAACATGGTCATAACGGCTCAATTTACGCGGACATCCCCCAAGATCTGGAGCCATGCCACCCCTAAGATGATGTCGAGACCGCCCAATTCAAACACATAGAAATCAGTCGTGAAAGCGCAGGAGCCAACGGACAGAGTGACCCCGGCACATTGGCCGAGAGTCGGTCGGCGACGGCAATCCCCAAGGCAGATCGAGAAGGTCGGGGACGGAGAGATCGGCAGGGCGAGGTCATGTGCTCGGCGGGCCGAGATGAAGTTGTGGCTAGCTCCACTATCTACCATCACAATCACCTGCTGGTCGAGGATTACCCCGGTCATCTTCATTGTTCGGGGCCCGGTAAGTCCGCCCACGGAAAAGAACGGGAGGTCAAGTACATTGAGGGCCACCCCCTCGGCCTGGGCGTGAAGGTCGTCATCCCGTATGGCGAGCACGTTGAAGTCGGCCCTTGTGACTTCGGGCTCGTAGTCGCTGAAAAGCGCATTGAACTCCTTGACGATACACACATGTTGGGGAGAGTACGGTTGGCAGCACCGGAAACACAATCCCTTGTGGCGGAGTTCGTTGTAATCATTATTGGAGATACGGTGCGGGTTGTCGGTGCGGCCTTGTCGGACGCCCCCAGGACGTGGGGGGCGATCCTAAGGCACTTGTGGTCGGGGTGTGTGGTGGCCCAGGGATGGGGTCGGCCGAAGTCCAAGGTCCGCCTCCACTGCACGAGAAAGCTCCAATGCCTCTGAGACAGTGTGGGGGTGATGGGATCGAATGCGGGAGCAGATGGCGGGAAGTAGTCCTTGAAGAAAGAACCCCAAATAGTGGTCGGGTGGAAGGTCCGACACTTGTGTGACCAAGGCAACGAACTCGTCGATGTAAGCGCCAAAGTCCGTCGTATGGCGGACACTGCAAAGGCGCTCAATGTCAGAGCCAGTGAAGCGCGGGTCGTAGCGAGTGATCATCTCTTGCTTGAACTTGGCGGAGCCAACGCGCCCAGTGAAGGGCAAAGCCCCTGAGGCCGACCACGGCCGTGCCGACCCGATCCGCCGGCGGTGTAAGATTGAGGTCGAAAAATTGTTCAGCGCGGGCAATCCATCGCAAGGGATCGACTCCGGAGAAGGAGGGAATATCTAGTAATGGTGCCGCCCGCGCGGTTGCTGGCGGGGGTTTTGCGGCTGGAACCGGCGTGCGCAAGGGGGGCGGCATCCCTAAGATGGAGGTTGCGTCGGCCGCGGAGGTTGAGCCAGACGGCGGGGTGGTGGAGACTGGAGGCGGGAGGGTGTCGAGGCGGCTGAGGAGGAGCGCCTGACCGGCGATAATGGCGTCGATGGAGGATTGGAGGGTGTCGAGGCGGGTGTCCTGGCGGTCGAGTCGAGCGCGGGTGTCGTCAGTGCTCTCCTGACCGTCGGTGAGTTGGGCACGGGTGTTGGGCGTCATCGGCGAGCAAGGAGACGATCCCGCGGCACGCAGGCGGGCGGAGCGGCGGGTCGGACCAAATAATACCGATCGGGGAAGGGTAGCGGATCGGTGTCGCTTGACGTCAATGTTTTTGCGCGACCGCACGGCGGAACTGGCGCAAGGCGGCGCGGTAGAGAGGGGAAACGCAGAGAGAGAGGGAGAGAGAGAGAGGAGAGGGAAGAGGAGATTAGGGTTAGAGAGAACCAAGAGGGATCAGCCCCCTTCCTTAAACAATTGATCCAAAGATACCCAAAGAGTCCAACCACACCCCCTTATATAGTGAGGGTCCAATACAACAATAATTAAAATAAATTGAAATTAAAAGCAAGCTGAAACAATTATCATCCGGCCCTCTGCGGGTCCGATTCACCGCGCGAGTCGCCCTCCGGTTCATGTGCGTCGTGAGTCCCCTCCTTGGAGTCGTGAGCTTTACCTGCAGCCCGCTGCCTTCGCGTGTAAACTCGCTATGTTGGCTCCTCCGGCTGCAGCTCGGTAACAGAGGGTATGGTCGGCGAGGAAAGAATAGTAGCACGGGCATTGTAGAGATGCGGAGGAACCCTAGCTATCATCATGTTAATTCCAACTGCTTCCTTTTGGAGCACGCTGGGCAACAAGAACTGGCGTAGGAGGCTGGTGTTGAAGCCATGTTTAGACGGGAGTCTTTGATCGACCAACAAAAGAGGTCAAGTCCCCATCCCCTCCTGGTTCGAGTGTTTGAAAGTCTGTGAAGATGTCTAACATGTGTTGGAGACAATCCTTTCCATAGTAGAGAGAGTGGAGTTCATCTGACATAGATTTGGCGGACACATGTTAAATGCCCATGTGATAGGGCTCACTATCCATGGAGTTCAAAATCCAGGACTGAACACGGCCATCATCGCGGAGCCATTGCTCGGTGGGCACGGAGGGCTCGGTGGACTCGGTAGGGGGGTCCCGAGGAAGGTGAGGTAGGCCATTGTTCTAAATAACGTGGCTCACCGAGTGCACGCACTAACTAAAAATTTTCCTACAACTAAGAAGGATAGCGGTGATCTGTAATTCAGGAAAAGGGGCATTGAGCGAGAGCCAGAAGGGACGAAGGGGAAGAGCCCACAAGCATGCACATGACAACCAAGAAGAAAGAGGGTGGTCACACAAGGAGAGACCAACAACGGCAGAAAGAGACCACACCAACGTAAACAGGAGGAGCCCACTCTAAAGGGAGAAGAATACACAGCACAAGGGGCACCGGGCGCGAGCTCAGTGAACACAGGAGGGGAGTGGCAAACGCGGTGAGTATGCGAGGAGCAGAGCACGCGAGTTTTGTAAGTGATGCAAGCAGGCGAACTCAGTATTAGGTGATGCAGGACGGCGTGTAGGGTTTGTGCGCCTATCGACTTTTTCTAGAAAACCCTAACACATGCAATATTCGATGAACTTTGCGCAATGAAATTTGAGCGAAATTTGCACAAACTTTAAGAAATGAAGCAACTAAAATTCTTTGTAAAGCACAAAATTGCTATTTTGTTTTAAAATGAATTTTCTTAAATAAAATGGTTCAATTTTAAATTCGGGTAAGAAAGTTCGCAACTTTCATTATGTTCCCCTTGTCGTAGCAAAACGAAAATCGTGAACTCTCAATACGTTTCTGTTTGGAGTTTTCGACGTAGCGTTTGCTGATAAAATCCGGGTAAAAACGTAGCCATGAGTCTATTATCTACGAGACAATATAGAGGCACACACAAAGGAAAAGATAGAAACAATTACACACGGGAGAGGCATCTTTCGTATTTGAAGTCGATGACAATCACGCGAGTAACTCCTCGTCACCTTCGATTTCCCGCTCCGAGGTCGGCCGCTATCGCACACGGGCACCAAGAAAATAAATCGCTCCCTCACACGAGGTGGTTCCACGAAATCACTCAACAAAGCAAGAAAGGCACAAACTAAACAACTTAAATTCACTCGCTCTTCACACTCAAGGTGGTTCCATGAAATCTCAAACACTTAAGGTGGCTCCACGAAATCTCTAAGCACAAAGAGTAAATTACTTTTCTCTCAACGAAGCAATCTACCATTCTAAATCACTCTATTCACCTAATTACTATCTCCCTCAAATCAAGACAGTAAGCAACCCTAAAATCTCTCTCCCGGTGGCAATCACGAAACCTCACACACCAGGAAATAACTCAATTAATTTCAATCAATTAAACTCAGTCAGAAAACCTACTTCATTCACTATAAAATGGGAATCAACATTTGAATATAAAAGCACAGTAACTTTGATATTACTGTTCAACATCTTCCCTTTAACGGAAAAACAGAGGCTGTGAACAGGAAATTAATCAACACAATATTAATCATTAACAACATCCCTAAACTGGAGGCAATCACCCTCATGCAAACAGCTAACTGCTCACTCCTAATCACTAACTTTAATCAAATCCTACAACTCTAACGACGGCTAGGATGAAGCATTGTTCATCTTCCTCAAAGGGGAACAATCGAACTAACTCCTAAACAGGAACAAACACAGCAATCTCACACAAGAATTGCATACGTCAAACTTCAATTTCATATTTTTAACAATCAATTTTCAACATTCACCACCATTTCCATTACAGACACATCCCTTTTATATGGTTATAAGAACAGAAAATACACAAAAACAACAATTACCGAACATTAGCTTCGTGGGGAGGTCGTCCATGGCAGCGCCAAGTCGAAACCACCGGAGTGTACCTCGTGGGGTGCGGTTGTAGCCATCGTGGCCTCCGGTGGCGTCGAAAGCGGCGTATGACGTGAGGCGCAGCGTGAAACAGGCGGGCTTGAGGCCGGAAATTGCGGAACGATTGGTGCTGGACGGGGGAGAAGAACAGTACCTACGGCAGGCTAACTCGGGCCAATCTCCTCTCTTTAACCTAAGTTTATAATATATGTATATGTATATATATATATATATATATGTGTGTGTGTGTTCATATTTAAACAGAAATATATACTAATATGCATTGTGTGTGTGTGTGTGTGTATATATATATATATTCACACATACCCACACAAAATGCACAATTGCATAAAATTGTAAAGTGACAAATAAAATATTAAAATTTTAGGGCCGATAGAGGTCCGGTCGGGTGCGGCGTCGGGCACTTCTGTGTCGACCCAATGGGGTTGGTCTCCACCCGTAGGGCAATTGCAGAAATCAGGTACAACGGGTGCGGCCACCAGAGGAAGAAACTGCAAGGAGGCAGACACAATATCTTATGCGGACTAGACGAGGAACAGGCAAAGATGCAGACAAAACAACTTTTGTGGACTGGAGGAGGAATCCGCAAGGAGGCGGATACAACTTCTATGGGCTTGTCGGGCTCTGCGGCCATGACACGGAGGAGACGGGCGAGGATGAGGTCATGTTCCCAAGGAAAAGGAGGAAGGCTTTACGGTCACGATGATGGGAGGAGGACGTTGCGATCACGACGGAGCGGAGGCGGATGGCGAGAGGCTCGAGCTGAGCCTATAAAAGGTAGAGGGGATTCAAAACCCGCGCAAGACGGTCGAGAGAGGAGCTCGGTAATGGCGAGTACAACGCGCGGTAACACATGGAGGAATCCACGAACAAGAAAGGTTCAAGTCATGAGAGCAAAGGCTCAATTGGGCGAAAAAGTGGTGATAAGATCAGATTCGCTCTGATAGCATAAAGAAAAGTAGGAAACAAGAATAATTTTATTATGCCAAATTTTCTAATATATACAATTACAAAATACATGAGTATGTAATGTACATTTTATAGGGAGAAGAGAGAGAGCTATCTCAACTACAACCAAAGACTAAAGAGTTGACCGCTGCACAAAGCACCTCCACGTAGCGAGGGTCCAGGAAAGGGTCCTACCACAAGGGTGAAATGTAGGCAAGTCTTACCTTGCATTTTTGCAAGAGACTACTTTCAGGACTCGAACATGTAAACTCAAGGTCACACGACAACACCTCAACCGGAGGACCAAGGCTTTGCTTCCTTATGGCAACACCTCTATGGATACAATTATCTTATACATATATATACGAGTGACAGGCACGGGACTCCGACCCTCGTGTCCCGCGCGACAGTACCCAGTCGCGGCCGAAGCCCGCCGCCCGGCGGGCATCGTCCGCGCCGGCGGGCTTCGCCCGCCCCCGGCGGGCATCGCCCGCCCCCGCCGGGCTTCGCCCGCCCCCGGCGGGCATCGCCCGCCCCCGCCGGGCTTCGCCCGCCCCCGCCGGGCTTCGCCCGCCCCCGCCGGGCCCGCCCCCCCGGGCTTCGCCCGCCCCCGCCGGGCTTCGCCCGCCCCGCCGGGCTTCGCCCGACCCCGCCGGGCTTCGCCCGCCCCCGCCGGGCTTCGCCCGCCCCCGCCGGGCTTCGCCCGCCCCCGCCGGGCTTCGCCCGCCCCCGCCGGGCTTCGCCCGCCCCCGCCGGGCTTCGCCCGCCCCCGCCGGGCTTCGCCCGCCCCCGCCGGGCTTCGCCCGCCCCCGCCGGGCTTCGCCCGCCCCCGCCGGGCTTCGCCCGCCCCCGCCGGGCTTCGCCCGCCCCCGCCGGGCTTCGCCCGCCCCCGCCGGGCTTCGCCCGCCCCCGCCGGGCTTCGCACCTATGTAATATGATATAGTATATATTTATATAATATATTATAAATATATATTATATATATTTATATAATATAAATATATATGTTAGTATTAAAATAAAAAGGATGTAATCTGAAGAGTGCAGCAAAAAAATAAAATAAAAAGGATGTACTTAGTCTTTATATCATATATATTTGTAGCGAAATTCAAAAGAGTGAAGCAAAAAAAAAATATTTTTTGGATGTAATCTGTCCGGGAGAGAACGTGATTGGCGGAGAAAGTAATGAGAGCAACTGACAGCTGACAGAGTGTAATGAGAGCAGTTGACATGATGTTTTTTTGGACGTTGTGCCTCATAATTGTCTGTCATCAGCTTTATTTTAGAGGTGACTTTAGGGTGCAATTACATAAGTAACCTTTATTTTCAAATGTATTTGAATATTTCTTGAATTTATGTTAGTCTTAAAGTAAAAAGATTGAGGGTATATTAGGCTTTATGAATGTTGCACCAAAGAGAAGTTTTCTTTTATAGAATAGTATAGATATATATAGGGTTATTTACCGGGACCTCCCTCAAAGTTTGTATGATTACAACTTGCACCCCTCTAACTTTCGAAATTACATTTACAGATTTACCCCCCTTCAATATTTACATTTCATAACATCCATGCACAAAAGACCGGCTTATCAAACTTAGGCTACTTTTCAGCACCGGCTCAATCACCATCGCCATCTTCAAACCAAATTTGACAAGTTCTCACCTTCTTCAGCGGATCGGTCAAAGCCTTGCCTCCTGCCGAATCATCAGATACATGGAACCAGATTAGATTACTATAACGAATGAATGATTGGGTTGTTGAGTGATGAGTGGAGCTCCCAGACAGCGAGCAAAAAGCAGAGTGTCGGGAGGCACGCACCTACCTCACCCCGGTTCCAAACCCGGTCAACTACCTTTTGGTTGATCGCAAGCTACCTTAGCGCAACACTCACACCTGAATCTCTCGTACCGAACTGGCTATTACGACCTGAGCTAGCTTGGCTCCTTCTTAGTCGCCCCTTGCCTATGGTACATATGAAAGAAATGAAGATGTCTGGCCGTCCTTAACAAATGACTGACATGTTGAGAGAAAGGTTTTCCAAACTAGTTAGGGAATTTGGCTGACCAACCTGCTTTTTGACGCTTTCTTGACGGCAGGCACCCGAAGATGCCCAAGAAGATAGCCACTATCCTCGTATAGAAAGAGGCTAAACTCCTGGGCCGCAGGAAGATTCTTCAAAGATCTCGGGCGGTCCCTGCTACCATATCTACCCTCCTTGAGACTGATTATAGTCGTTACTAATAGATAGATAGACCTACGACGAGGACTTTGTTCATGCTGGGCACATTTCTCCCCCGCCAAAGAAAGACAACATTTCCTCTCATCATGCGCTTTTTTGTGTATGCCAGGTCATGACAAAGACGAAGGGAAATTGACTAGCCTAATATCTGTGGCCACTAGGGATGAGGAAGGGAAGGGGTGGAGATATGGAAAGTCTATCGTTATTCATACTCGTCATTTATATGGTGATAGATAGGAATTGGCTTGCTTGGAAATGGAGAAGCAAAACAAAGTCATTTTTCTCCGAAATGGTGACCCAACACTTGTTTGACCGGAAAATGGTTATATTTTCTATATAGATATACATGCCCTCTTTGATCTAGTAAGCTAGTAAGGGGAAGGCAAAGTTTTACTGGTAAAGGTAGACGGATCGAAATGCAGGTCAAGTTTATCCAGCTCCACCAACTCCTAATACGTTTCCGTTTGGAGTTTTCGACGTAGAGTTCGCTGACAAAACTCGGGTAAAAACCTAGCAATGAGTCTATTATCTGCGAGAAAATATAGAGACACACAAAGGAAAAGATAGGAACAATTACTCACGGAAGAGGCATCTTCCGTATTTGAAGTCGACATAGTTATCAAGGCGCGCGCCTAGGCGCGCCTGAGGCGTCGGGCGCACCAGGCGCAGCCCCCCGCGCCTCAGCATAGCTGAGGCGGGCGATGTGCCCCAGGCGCGCCTCAGGCGCGCCCCGGCGCGCCTAGGCGCGCGCCTTACAGGCTCCCAGGCGGGCCAAAGGCGCGCCCGGCCTTTCAAGGTATTTTTTAAAAAAAAAAATTTGATATGGGCAAAAACATTATCTTAGATGCACCCGAGGCACCCCCTAGGCGCACTTGGGCGCCCAATTCGCTGAAATTGAGCGAATTGGGCGCCCAATTCGCTGAAATTCCGAGCATTGGGCGCCCAATTCTCTGAAATTCCGCGATTTCGCTCAATTCCAGCGAACTGGGTGCCCAATTCGCACAATTCCAGCGAATTGGGCGCCGAATTGTGCGAATTCCAGCGAATTGGGCGCCCAATTCGCACAATTCCAGCGAATTGGGCGCCCAATTCGCACAATTCCAGCGAATTGGGCGCCCAATTCGCTCAATTCCAGCGAATTGGGCGCCCAATTCGCTCAATTCCAGCGAATTGGGCGCCCAATTCGCTCAATTTCTTTTTTTCCCCAATTTTGCGCCTCACGTGCCTCAGGCGCGCGCCTGCGCCTTGCGCCTAGGCTCCAGGGACCCTTTGCGCCTCGGTGCGCCTTGCGCCTTTGATAACTTAGGAAGTCGATGACGATCACGCGAGTAACTCCTCGTCACCTTCGATTTCCCGCTCCGAGGTCGGCCGCTATCGCACACGGGCACCAAGAAATTAAATCGCTCCCTCACACGAGGTGGTTCCACGAAATCACTCAACAAAGCAAGGAAGACACAAACTAAACAACCTAAATTCACTCGTTCTTCACACTCAAGGTGATTCCACAAAATCTCAAACACTTAAGTTGACTCCACGAAATCTCTAAGCACAAAGAGTAAATTACTTTTCTCTCAACAAAGCAATCTACCATTCTAAATCACTCTATTCACCTAATTACTATCTCCCTCAAATCAAGACAGTAAGCAACACTAAAATCTCTCTCCCGGTGGCAACCACGAAATCTCACACACCAGGAAATAACTCAATTAACTTCAATCAATTAAACTCAATAAGAAAACCTACTTCATTCACTGTAAAATAAGAATCAACATTTGAATATAAAAGCACAGTCACTTTGATATTACTGTTCATCATCATCCCTTTAACGGAAAAATGGAGGCTGTGAACAGGAAATTAATCAACACAATATTAATCATTAACAACATCCCTAAACTGGAGGCAATCACCCTCATGCAAACAGCTAACTACTCACTCCTAATCTCTAACTTTAATCAAATCCTACAACTCTAACGACGGCTAGGATGAAGCACTGTTCATCTTCCTCAAAGGGGAACAACCGAACCAACTCCTAAATAGGAACAAACACAGCAATCTCACACAGGAATTGCATACGTCAAGCTTCAATTTCATATTTTCATCAATCAATTTTCAACATTCACCACCATTTCCATTACAGACACATCCCTTTTATATGGTTTTAAGAACAGAAATACACAAAAACAACAATTACCGAACATTAGCTTCGTGGGGAGGTCGTCCATGGCAGCGCCAAGTCAAAACCACCAGAGTGTAGCTCGTGGGGTGCGGTTGTAGCCATCGTGGCCTCCGGTGGCGTCGAAAGCGACGTATGACGTGAGCCGCAGCGTCAAACAGGCGGGCTTGAGACCGGAAATGGCGGAACGATTGGTGTTGGACGGGGGAGAAGAACGGTACCTACGGCGGGCTGACTCGGGCCAATCTCCTCTCTTTAACCTAAGTTTATAATATATGCATGTATGTATATATATATGTGTTCACACATACCCACACAAAATGAAAAATTACATAAAATTGTAAAGTGACAAATATAATATTAAAATTTTAGGGCCGATAGAGGTCCGGTCGGGTGCGACGTCGGGCACTTCTGCGTCGACCCGATGGGGTTGGTCTCCACCAGTAGGGCAATTGCAAAAATCAGGTACAAAGGGTGCGGCAACCAGAGGAAGAAACTGCAAGGTGGCAGACACAATAGCTTATGCGGACTAGACGAGGAACCCGCAAAGATGCAGACAGAACAACTTTTGTGGACTGGAGGAGGAATCCGCAAGGAGGCGGATACAACAACTTCTATGGGCTTGTCGGACTCTGCGGCCACGACACAGAGGAGACGGGCGAGGATGTGGTCATGTTCCCAAGGAAAAGGAGAAGGGCGTTACGGTCACAATGATGGGAGGGCGTTGCGGTCACGAGGAGAGGATGGCGAGAGGCTCGAGCTGAGCCTATAAAAGGTAGAGGGGGGTTCAAAACCCGCGCAAGACGGTCGAGAGAGGAGCTCGGTAACGGCGAGTACAGCGCGGTAACATATGGAGGAATCCACAAACAAGAAAGGTTCAAGCCACGAGAGCAGAGGCTCAATTGGGTGAAAAAGAGGTGATAAGATCAGATTCGCTCTGATAGCATATAGAAAAGTAGGAAACAAGAATAATTTTATTATGCCAAATTTTCTAATATAACCAATTACAAAATACATGAGTATGTATGTACATTATATAGGGAGAAGAGAGAGAGATATCTCAACTACAACCAAAGACTAAAGAGCTGCCTGGTGCACAAAGCACCCCCACGTAGTGAGGGTCCAGGAAAGGGTCCCACCACAAGGGTGAAATGTAGGCAAGTCTTACCTTGCATTTTTGCAAGAGACTACTTCCAGGACTCGAACATGTAAACTCAAGGTCACACGACGACACCTCAACCCGAGGACCAAGGCTTTGCTTCCTTATGGCAACACCTCTATGGATACAATTATCTTATATGTATGTATAGGGTTATTTACCGGGACCTCCCTCGAAGTTTGTATGATTACAACTTGCACCCCTCTAACTTTCGAAATTACATTTACGGATTTACCCCCCTTCAAAATTTACATTTCATAACATCCATGAACAAAAGACCCCCCCCCCCCCTGAAGATTTACTCTAAGGGGGTACTTTTGTGCATGAATGTTATGAAATGTAAACATTGAGGGGAGTTTTTTGTAATTTCAAAAGTTAGAGGGGTGCAAGCTGTAATTACGCAAACTTCAAGGGGAGGTCCAGGTAAATAACCATATATATATATATATATATATATATATATATATATGCTTTCTTGCTGCTCAATATTTAGTTTAAGAATTGCAGCATTTCGCAAAACAGAGAACTGAGATTCCTATTGTGAAAACATCTTCACTCAGGAATTGGAATCTTCTAAATGAAGTGAACCTAAATCATATTACTATTTTTGAGGACTAGCAATGATGATTTCTGAGTATCCATTTCCTACCAAATGGAATTTCCTATACTTCGTTTTGGAAACACTTATACACTGCTGTTATGTTTATATCAGTTTCTTCAACTCTAACGTCATAAAACTAATTGCTATTTCAAGCATTATTCTTGAAAGGTTGTTGAACCCAAAGTCAACTTCAAAGTGGAGATAACCACCCGATATTGTTGACAACCCTATTGCAAGTTTAAAATTTATTCTTTGTTTCAACCTATCCCTGAGGTTGGACGTATATATGTGGGAATCTATCAAATATCACTTTACTTCTAAGAAAGTTTCTGCAGGAAATACTAGCAACTCCCTGGAAATTTTTATATGATGTATGATTAACTTCGGTAATTAAGAAGCTTTCAATACTGAAAGGTATACAGTAATAATTTCTGGAAATTAATTTAAAGAGAAAGAGGGCTAAGAAAATCTAGAATCTATTTTTGATGCTAGGAGCTTCAGCTATAAAGGAAAGTAAAGCTAAATTAAAAAATCAAATATGGTCATTGTCATCCAAATATAATTATAAATTCATTTCACAATTCATTCTAAACAGAGTAATGTGTTTCTTTTGCTCCATTATGATAGCATGAACCAGTGTAAACAAAAAGAACCAAAGTCGGAGCGGAACATCTAGGTTTAAATTAAGTTTTATTTTGGATATACTGAACGGATCATGGGAGGTGAAGTTGTTAGTTTTAGGTGAAAATGAACCAAACTTAACCACCTGCACCACAATTCTTAGCAGTAAGACTTTATTATTGTCATGTTAATCAGCTGAAAAAATAAGCTTGATTGTGTAAGCATGGCTAAGCAAGATCAATATGCAGTTGACTCCGGCCAGTACATTACAATTAGGTTCAAGAAAAGTTTTAGCTGTAGTTAAAGCAAGCCTGCTCTGAAAAAATCTAGCCAGTACAAAATATAATACTTAGTGGTTCCTAGCTGCAAGTGCTTCGTCACAATCATGTTCATCAGATCTGTTACAATCATGTTCATCAGATCTGTTAGAAGATAGTAAAAAGATATGTAAAACTCATTGTAAAGGCGCATTTATAAGCCCATGTGCGTCTTATATTTTGTCTCACATTGTATTCTTTGGGACTTTTCTCTCTCTCTCTACCTATATATATGTACTCATACTTGAAGGTTAATACAAGAAATACAGGCCACATGTTTCATTGCTCCTTTTTCTACATGCTATCAGAGGCAGACGGTCTGGCCTGCTCTTTTCTAACCGCCCGCTCATCCTGATTACCGGGCGGCTTGTTCTCCTGCTTAACCGCAGTGTCTGGCGGCTTGCTCCATTTCTAACCGCGGCTTCCCGCGCGGTTAAGTTTTCTATCCGCTCCTCTCACTCTCTCCTCTTCTCTCGTGGCTTCTGCTTCCTCTTGCCCCCCCCCCCCCTCCCTTTTATAATTTTCTCCGTCAGGTGGGGCCCTCTTCCTCTAAACTGCGCGGTTTCTTCCCGGTTGCCCGCTTCCTGTCTATCTGCCGCGGTCTCTCTGTCTACCCGCCTTCTCACCGTGACCGTGCGGTCTCCTTTTCTTAGTCGCTGCAGTTTTTCCCCTGCGACTTCCCTACCCGCTGCAGTTTCCCCTGTCGCTGCGTCTTCTCGCGCAGGTTCTTCTTGGCTTGTTCGCTGCGGCTTCTCTACCCGCCGCAGGCTCCACATCTAGGTCGCGGCCTCTTCTCCTGTTCTCTTGTCCAGGGGCTTCTCTTCTCTAACCGCTCCGGGGTTTTGGGTTGCGGTCTGCCTCTAACCGTCCGGTCTAGTGCCTGTTCGCCGGCCTTCTGTTTCTTCCGGCCTCTGCTGCTTTCAGACCGCTGCGGCTTCTGTCTTCCCGTTGTGGCTAGGCTTCTTCCGGCGGCTAGGCCTTGTTGGTCTCCTTGTTGCGGTTTCATGGGTTCCACTTCTGCCTCCGGCGAGTCCGCTGCGGCTTCGCCTCTGCCACCTCGGGCTGCTACTTCCGCTACTGATCTTCGGGATGAACTCCGGATTACCACCATATCTCTCACTGGAAAACGAAACTTTGTGGAATGGGTACATTCAATACGTCGGGTGCTCCAGACGAAAGGACTTCTTCATCACTTGACCCGGGCTACTTCTGCCCCTCCTACTGATGAGTGGCTTCGTGATGACGGCCGTGTGCAATCCTGGCTTCTCAACTCTATGGATACTGAGCCTTACAGGATGACCATGTATCATGACACGGCTAAGTTCATGTGGGAGAAACTTCATTCCTTCTATTCTGGCCAAAACAACCTCCAACATTTGTTTGATATCATCACTGATCTTCAATCCCTTGATCCCGGAATGTCAGGCGAAATGACTTCCTTCGTTGTCAAGGCAGAGACCCTTGTTGAGGATTGGATACAACACCAGCCTCCTACTACAGATCTAGTTGCCCAACGGGCACAAAAAGAGGTTGTCGGGATTGCCATGATGATGGTAAGGGTCCCTTCTCATCTGCATAGTGTTCGAGCTCACATCCGCTCCTCTGCCACTACTCCCTCTCTCTCAGATGTCTGCTCAATGCTTCTGAAGGTCACCCCGCCGCCCGAGGCTCCTATGTCTCCCTCTCCAGCTCTTCTACAGCTAACTTCACCGCATCACTCCAATCGGGGTCCTTCAGTCGTGGGGATCGCCATCCGTCTCGGGGATGAGGACGTGCGGGAAAATCCACCCTTAAGTGCACTTTCTGCGGTCGGGATAATCATCTAGAGGTCACATGTTATTGTAAGCATGGTCTGCCGCCACACCTTGCTGCCTCTACTAAGGTCGAGTCTCCGCACTCTGCTTCTACTTCAGATTCTTCAACCGCTCAGACTGACATTGATGCTTTTTGCACCCAGCTTCGGCACCTCCAAGGGGTGATTGCTCGCTCCTCAGGCTCCGTGGCTTCCATCGCCAATGAAGGTATATCATGTCTATCTCGAAGTTCCCACTGGATCGTGGACTTTGGGGCTGCCAACCACATTACTTCCCAACAGCTGCCGCAATACTCGGCATCTCCTCATCCTAAGTTCATCACTGTGGCCAATGGTGAATCTATCCCTGTCTCAGGAGATGCCGATATCCATCTTACACCCAACCTCTCCTTAACCTCGGTTTTGCATGTTCCGGGCTCCCCGTTTAACTTACTTTATGTTAGCCGATTTACGCAGGATCTTGATTGTCATGTTACATTCTCACCATCATCCTTTGTTGTGCAGGATCGGGAAAAGCGGAATATTATTGGTAGCGGGCGGCTGTCGCATGGGCTCTATCTTTTTGATGTTCTTCCATCTGCTCTTTTTATCGTCTCCTCGGTTGAGTGACATCATCGTCTCGGGCATGCTCCCCTCCAGATTCTCAAGCAATCTCTTCTGGATGTCTCCTTAAATGAGTTTACTTGTGAATCTTGTATCTTTAGTAAACAACATCGAGTTTCCTTTAGTCATGTTTGTCATCGGAGTACTACTCTTTTATCTATTGTTCATTCTGATATTTGGGACCCTTATAAAGTCCTTAGTGTATTTGGGCACCGCTACTTTGTAACGTTTATTGATGATTACTCCCGGATAACATGGTCATATTTACTGCGGGATCGCACCGAACTCCCTTCTATATTTTGTATGTTCGTTACTGAACTTCGTACTCAGTTCTCTTCTCCGCTTAAAATCATTCGAAAAGATAATGCACGAGAATATACGAGCCGAACGTTCGCCACAATCTGTGCTGAGTTTGGAATTATATATCAAACATCTTGTGCTTACACTGCTCAGCAAAATGGTGTGGCTGAACGCAAAAATCATCATCTTCTTGATCTTGCTCGATCCTTAATGCTTCAAATGCAGGTACCCATCGAATACTGGAACTTTGCAGTGTCGGCTGCATGTCATCTCATCGTCTTCCTCCGTCCTCCACTTCGTCACTCCGTTTAGCCTCCTCTTTCCTTCTCAATCTCTGTTTCCTCTCGCACCTCAGGTGTTTGGGTGTGTCTGCTATGTCCATAACCTTGATCCACCTACGGATAAATTTGCACCTAGTGCAACCAAATGTATGTTCGTGGGCTACTCTCGGCGATCGGAAAGTAGTTGTTTCAGCTGATGTTACTTTCCTGAAAGACCAACTCTTTCACTCATCCACTTTTGTAGCTCCCCATGTGCAAGCCGTGCCTCGTCCTACAATCCCAGTCACGACTTCTCTACCTCCTCTTCTTCCAACACCCCACGCGACACCACCACCACCCAAACCACCTCTCATCCGTGTCTGCTCTCGCCGTAGTCCGAACTCCGGAGCCCAGCCACTACTACTGTCTACCAGTACTATCTCGCAGCCAGCTGATCCCGCCTCCGCTTCTAGGGCTCATCCGCTCGCAAACTACATTTTGTTACATTGGCTCTCTCCTCCTCTGCTCAAATTTGCTCTTACTCTTTCCTTTATTTCTCTTCCTAACACTGTGCAGGAGGCTATTCAACACCCTGGGTGGCGTGCGACAATGGAGGCTGAGATGTCAGCCCTTTGGGCTAATCATACTTAGGATCTGGTACCTCTTCCTTCCGCCCAGTCCTGTATTAGCTGTAAATGGATTTTTGTCATTAAACATGCTCCGGATGGGACAATCGACCGCCTCAAAGCCCGTCTTGTGACTCATGGATTCACTGAGCAATAGGGCTTGGACTACGAGGAGACCTTCTCCCCTGTCGCCAAACTAAACTCTGTTCGGGTCCTTATTTCTTTTGCGGTTCACCGCAACTGGCCCCTACATCAGCTAGACATTAAAAATGTCTTTCTTAATGATAATCTTCATGAGACGGTTTTCATGCACCAACCTCCCGGGTTTGAGATCACGAGGAAGTCTCAGGTGTGCCGTCTGTGTAAAGCTATCTATGGTCTCAAACAGTCCCCTCGAGCTTAGTTTGAAAAATTCAGGAAAGTTGTTCGTGATATTGACTTTCAGCGGAGCTCGGCTAACTTCTCCCTTTTTACTCGTCATCAATCAACAGGGACTGTCATTCTCTTAGTCTACGTGGATGATATTTTGATAACTGGCGATAACTTCACCGGGATACAACAGATCAAACAACACTTAAACTCTGTCTTCCAAACAAAAAATCTGGGAAACCTTTGATACTTTCTTGGACTTGAGGTTGCTCGTCGACCTGATGATCTGGTCCTATCTCAATGAAAATATTGTCTTAACCTTCTTCAGGATGCTGGTTATTCGTGATATAAACTTGCGGAAACACCTATGGATGTCAACCACAAGCTAAATGCTCATGGAACAGAATCAGATTCTCTTCTTACAAATCCTGAATATTATCGGCGCTTTGTAGGAAAACTGATATACCTAACAGTTACAAGGTCTGGTATCTCTTTTGTTGTTGGAATGGTTAGTCGTTTTATGCATTCACCAAGAAGCTCTCATCTACAGGCTGTCAAACGCATCCTCAGGTACTTGAAAGCTTCCCCTGGACGAGGGTTGGTATAGAAGTCATCTCCCTCTTTATCTCTTGTCGCATACACTGATGCTGATTATGCGGGCTCGCTTGATGATCAACGATCCACCACTGGTTTTTGTACCTACTTTGGAGGAAATCTCATCACATGGCGTAGCAAAAAATAATCGATTGTTGCTCGCTCTTCTGCTGAAGTCGAGTATCGTGCAATGACTGCTGTCGTTTCTAAACTTACCTGGTTGGAGAGCCTTCTTTGTGATTTGAGTGTCAAACTCTACTCACCAGCAACTCTATTCTGCGATAGTCAGGTCGTTATGCATATTGCAAAGAACCTTGTGTTCCATGAGCGAACAAAACACATTGAGGTTGATTGTCACTTTGTCCGGGAGAAGGTCCAACTGAAGAAACTTGAATTGTAACATGTTCCAGCCTCTAAGCAAGTTGCCAACATCTTTACTAAAACTCTATCTAGGCCATTGTATCAGCAGTTCCTATCCAAGCTTGGCGCTTACGATTTGTATGCTCTAGCTTGCGGGAGAGTGTTAGAAGATAGTAAAAAGATATGTAAAAGCTCATTGTAAAGGCCCATTTAAACCCATGTGTGTCTTATGTTTTGTCCCACATTGTATTCTTTGGGACTTCTCTCTTTCTCTCTACCTATATATATGTACTCATACTTGAAGGTTAATACAAGAAATACAACCCACAGGTTCCATTGCTCCTTTTTTAACAAGGTCAAACAAATAATCTCAACTACTTAAACTTTGATAAAATCAGTGATGGCACCGGTTACTCGGTTAGTATGCTACAACATGGTTGAAGCACATTTAAGGTAGTCATGTTCAGGGGGATAGTAAACTGGATCCCTAGCTTTTTACCAACTAAAAATGTAATATGTTCTTTTATCTGTTTAACATTGATAATAATGAATTAAATTCAACATGCTCAAATCTTACATTGAGCTCCTTCCATCGGAGTATTAAAAGATTAAAAAGCATTTTGGTTTTCCATGATCATAAAGTATTTCAATATACCTCTATTTTGCAGCAACTCATATCATTATTGACATACCACAGATTCAAAAACAACTACGGATATCTATTGATGATCCTTTGCATTCCATATTCCCTCCTAATATTCATTTGAAACCCATGTGCAACCCATTCTTCCACATGCATTACCTTTGTGTCACAACAGAAGCTTAATATACAGTATAACCACATAAAATAGGATTACCATTTACCATGTTACCGATTACCATCCTGAGTAACAACAACTGCATGTTATTCCTAAAGAATTGTGATGCTTTAGTTCCAACATATCATCATCAATTCATCATCATTAATCTTATCCTTACTATTTGGGCTCATTTTTATGTATCTTCATTATTAATTGATTCAGGGATTTAGTTTCGAAACTTCCCCGGTCTAGGACAGGCTACTACATCCTCGTAGTCATCGATCGTCTATTCAAGTGCTCATTTTGTCTCGCTCCGCCATATGTTTTTTGTGTCGGTCATTGACATCGCCTTCGTGGCATGGTCCTCCTGCACGGGTTTCCCCGCATCATTATATGAGCAACCGCGGCTCTCTATTCTTGAGCACCTTCTAGCAAGCATTGATCAAAATGCAAGGCACTTAGCTACGCATGAGCATGACGTATCACCCGCAAAAGAACCCAACCGATGTCTGGAGACCTATCTTTGGCGCTTTGTCTCTAATCACCCACGCCACGCGCCTGGGCCGAGTGGCTACCCAACAATGATTACAGCTACAACACATCCATCTACACAGCTGCAGGTACAACCCCATTCGAGATTTTCTATAGTCAAAGGCCCCCTTCACTTACCCACAATCTTCCTAGTAAATGTTTGTCAAGACATTAGCGGACATATTATAAGACCGTGACACAGTTCTTCTTCAGTTGTCCCACCTTTAGCGCCCAAGATAGGAAATGTCTTACCAATCATCACTGACATGACATCTAGTTCACAGAGGGATACAAGATCTTTGTCAAATTTTGCCAATAATGCCAAATCTCAGTCTCTTCGCAGGCACATACCAAGTTGGTGGTCAAGTTCTACCGCCTATTTGATATCCCCACCCACGTAGGCGAGGCTGCATACCGACTATAGCTATCCCTAGCGAGCTAAATCAATTTGGTATTTCATGTCTCCCAGCTAAAAGGGTGATATGTGACCACCCCGCGGAAACGGTATTACCTTCTGCCTCATCGAGCACCGCACCACCAAACAACATCCCCCAGTTCATTCAAGATACACACACTTCACTCTGGAAGTGTATCTCTATGGATCAATGCTCTGTTTGGTTGGGCTGTTGCTGATGGAAAGCTGTTGATGAACTGTTGCTGATTGAAAAAGTGCTGATTCTGGAAAACAGAGTTTTGTTAAAAAACTGTTTGGGTGAAACAGAGTTTACAAGACGGAGTTTTCGAAAAGTTGTTTGGATTCAAAACGGAGTTTTTAGCCAAATTTTGTTTTTCAAATATGAAAGTGACATAACACAACACTAAACAAAAAATCATTCATAACACAAAATTAAGGTTCATTGATACAATTTTTTACACTCTACGCTTTTGCTTCATACAGCTGATTCACAATAATATTACGTCGCGCAATCATCTCCTATACATCACCTGCAGTGTCAGTACATGTCTCTTGTGGACATTGTGAGGACATCCCATGGTCTTGAACACAAACACACACATACACACATATATATAACATATAAAATCCATATATATAACACATATATATGGATTTTATATATAACACATATATATAAAATCCCCAGATGATGGTGTTATAGCTTACGGAATCAATATCAACTTCTCTAAGCAATTCTAGGGCTTTTTCAATCCAACCCATTTTACATAGAGCATGAATCATCATATTGTGGGAGAATACATTGGCTTTATTATGGCAATTGAGTAGCTCAGAGTAGACGATTGGTACCTGCGGAAGAAAACCCGACGAGTTAAATTTGAAGAGAAGGAGATTCCATGAACGGAGGGGCGGGTTCAGATCGAAACTTCGCATGCGGGAGAACGTCGCCGTTGCCTGAGAGAATCGAGTGCAGGTTAGATAGATTTTGATTAGGGAGCAGAAGAAGGAAGCGTAAAGTTGGGATTTGGGGGGAGGAATTGGGGGGTTTTGCAGAGGGATGAATGGTGGTGTTGAAGCACAGGTGGAGAAGAAGATAGGAGAGAGGGCGGGGAAGATGGGGAGAATCGAAGACGCTCCGGTCTCGATTTGCTTCGAAGGTCTCATGGTTTTGGAAGTGGAGAGGGTGGACTCCGGTGGAGTCCGAAAATCAAGCGACGGGAGGTTGAAGAAAGCTCATGAGAGTAGCCAGCCGGTCAGGCTTTTCCGGTTCCGGCTACACCGAACCCGGAAGAAGAAGAATAAGAAGCAGAAGAAGAAGCAGAAGAAGAAGCAGAAGAAGAAGCAGAAGAAGAAGCAGAAGAAGAAGCAGAAGAAGAAGCAGAAGAAGAAGCAGAAGAAGAAGAAGAAGCAGACGATGAAGAAGAAGAAGCAGAAGAAGAAGGAGATCGGGAGTTCGGGAGGCGGGACTCGGGAGCAGCAGCGGACGGGCGGGAGATTGGGAGGCGGGACTCGGAGCAGCATCGGACGGGCGGGACTCGAGAGCGGCAGAATGCAAATGTTGCGGTTGCGGCTGAACGCAACATTTTACAGCGGATCGTGATCAATAGGAAGCCGCGGAATTTTAGAACCGGCGGTTCTTGAAACAGCAACGCCAAACATAGCTTATGCGTAAAATTGAGGTGCGGTTCAAACGCACCGTAGGCAAAAAGCCCAACCAAACGCTACCCAAGTCTTGGTGCATTGGATTGGTCAGCCCCCATCTGAGGCGTCAAGGATGCATCACGGCACATTATGCACTCAGCTCACAGGCTTCTACTTTGAGGACAAGGCGAATGATGTAAACCCGGAATCTAGAAATTGACTTTAAATAATAATAAATTTAAGAACATTTTTAATTGTGCGGCGCAAAAAAGATTTCATGAATAATAGCATTTGATATTTGATATAGAGTTCGCAAACACGCATAAGAATTGATAAGCAAACATATGATGAATATGTCAAATGCTCCGCAAGCACGGGATTAAAGAAATTAAATTGAGAGGTCGGGATGTTTGCTTTCTGGAGTAATGAGAGCAACAGTCAATGGGAGAAGTTTAAATGGCTTTGGTGTCAAGTTTTGAGCAGTAGATGGTCGGACGGCATCAAGGAGGAGATAAAAAGTCGGAAACAAAATGGAGGTCTCGGATCTGGTGGTTGCAACTTCTTTCAATGTCGAAGCTGGTGAAGGAGTCTGAATCGATGTAGGGCTCGCCAAATCTGTTGGGAAATGACAAAGGAGAGGTCGCTTGACCTTGGAGGAGACTCCAACGGAGGTGGCAATGTGGAGAAACTGATCGGCAGGTGGCTGGAGGCATGGTTCTATGAGCTATGTTGGACAATATCGAACAGAGGAGAGATTTCTCTTATGGTTTGTTCTAGTCACCGTGAATAAGTGACGCAGGGCGGGATCTATAGGCGGCGGAAAATAAACGGTGACCTAACCATACATGTTATGCAAAACACGGCGGATTAAATAAAAATTCAGTAATAAATAATAAAATCACATGCAATTAATTCAAACAAGGCAGGGTAATTTATTAGGGCAAAGCAGACTTGGGCTTTCCTCCGTGTGGAGGGTCAAAGCACGAGCGCGTTGCGAACTGATCCTTCCTGCAGTTAGAGATTTTTCAAAAGCAAATAACATAATAAACTAGATTCCCAAGCGAACACATAATATCCAAATCATAAGAATGTTTACAACTGAACAAACCAATACAAAACACATTACGAATGTTAGGGCTGCTGTAAATAAAATAATTTGAATGTTGGAGAGTTAAAAGAGAGATTCCGGTAGTGGGTGGGCTGAAACGGGTAAGGGGACGGTTGGATGGTGATTAGGAGGGCAGGATCGGGGAGGGAAGTGGTTGGATCTGGCAGAAAAGTCCAGATCTGGACTGATTTTTGGGGGGAAAACGGCTTGGTGGCTGTTTAGGGGCGGCTGGAAGTTCCTGTGGGCGGGGTTAAAGGTGGTGGCCGGCTATGGAGTGGCTAGGGGGTGGCGGCCTGGCGGTCGGGTAGCTGGGAGTTGAACGGTGGGAGGGGATTTGGAGGTGGCTGTTGCTATCCAGGGGTTCACCGGGGGGCTATCTATTTTGGAAAGATAGGAAGGAGGAGGGGAGACGGGATGGACCTGGGAGGAGGTGGTAAGACGACTGTGGACTGGATGGGAGGGGAAAAGGACTGCCGGCAGGGTTTGGGTAGCAAAGGGGGTGGCAGCCTGATGTGGTGGAGGCTGGAAAAAGAGGGAAAACTGATGGGGTTGCTGTTTGCACAGACTGGACAACAAAAATAGGAAAGGTGGAGGGCGGGGGAGGAAAGATACAAGATACAAAGATCTTACCCAATGAGTCGTCACTAAGGGGTTTCACGGAGTCGGCACCGCGGAGGAGATCACCAGAATGAAGGGATTTCTTCTTCAAACATTCAGCAATGAGGATGACGGCTATCCTAACAACATATTTATAATAAACTGAAATTAGGGCATCTGAAATCAATAGCAACGATTGGTCGTTGGTCTTGCGGCCAAAACTATATGAAATAAAAGCCAAAAAAAAAGTTATAAATGAAATTAATTCGCAATGCGAATCCGAACGCATCCACTAAGTTGGATCGTTGATCCGGGCACGTCGTATATGGTAAGTCGTCAAATCAACCCAAAATGGGTCCAAAACTCGTCTTCCACTGCACATCCACGTCTCTGCTCCTCATCACTCTCCTTGACTTGAAAGAATTCATCACTTGATGAATAGGGATCAGAATTCTTTCGCTGTATGCCAGGTAAAGCACGAAGATGTCACCAGAGGTCGTCCTAGTGTCGTCGCTGGAAAAGAGTCCTCGCCAATCAACTCCTCCGGAGTGAAAGCTTCCATCTCCGATGAATGGGGACGGTCGTACTGAAGTTGAAGTCTCGGGCGAGTCGATCAAGCTCCGCTAATAGCATCCAGTTGTTGTCGGTGAAGAGTCGTCCGCACCAGCGAACCAGGTAGCGGCCCACAAGACTGTCTGTAGAGGGTACGGACTCATGCGTAATGATCTCAGTGATAAGTTCATCTCTCAACACACTAGTAAAAGATCCAGTGGGATCCGAGGTGCCAATGATGTAGCCGTTGTGGACAAGATCCCGGGCAAGTGGGGGTAAGGGATGGGCTGAGCACGGGCGATGAATGTGGTGGCAAGGGCTCGGGGGTAGACTGAGTGGTGGGTAGTAAAAATGATGGTAAAGGCTTGGGAGGACCGTCAAGATGTGGGCCCGAATACTAGTGAGGTGCAAAGTATGGTGTCAGGTCCTCGACATTGAACACAGTATAAGTACCCATGCTCGCGGAGATGTCCAGATCATAAGCATTTGTCCTGATACGTCTTAGGATTAAGTAGGAACTCATTCGCTGAACGCTCAAACTTTTAGCAAGCCTCGCACGGAGCCTCACAACGCAGATTCTCACCATCACCTGCTCGTCTTCATGAAGTACCTACACTTGCCAATGAACACCCGCATGTGATTGACAAGATCTATTACCAATATGAATTATTCATCGGACCGGCTCATGACACACATGCAAACAATGAACAGACAATACTATAGAATCATGCAAATAGTGACGAAATGACTCAACAGACTCATGCAAATGACACATGCCCGGAACAACATGCTCTCTATGGGTAAATTTAATAATACGCTGGAAATCTATCAAGGGAGGAGGCCTGTCAGGAGGCTCTCTCGGGGGAGTGCAAAAAAACTCATCTGGTGTGTGATGAGTGTTCAAATGATCGCGTGAGACATCTATACTCAAATACGAGCTCATGAAAATCCAAGTGTCTCTCAGGAAACGTAACACATTATGGGGCTCACCGGGAGCTGTGTATGAAAAGTCATCGCGAATGCGTCGACCGCCTAAGTGAATCGTGTACACCGACTAGAATATGTGGCTCTTGAGTGTGGTGTGTGTCCCTGAAAAGAAATAGCTCGTTTGGTGGGTCGGCAGGGGGTGCGTCCAAAACTCATCGAAGGTGCGATTTGTCAGCAGGTGGTACCCTAAATATTGGATGCTCCACATAATATCCATCCTACAGGGCGCGGTCCGAGACATCCATAAATTGATACTCATACCTGAGTGGCTCACCTGAATCTCATACTCACCCGAATGTGGCGGATCATCAGGAGGCTCAACAGGGGGTCGTCATAGAACTCGTCATTATGGTCATGATCCTCCATGTGAGTAATATCATGAAGGGTAGTGTCCCCCGTGAATGGGTGACATGGCCACTACGAGATCAGCAGCAGGCTCGGGGCACTCGGTCGTGATGTAACTCAGAGTAACGACAATGGGAGAGCGACGCAGACCTACACTCAAGAATGGATCTGTTAGGGAAAGAATAATTGTGACACCTAGATATAATGAAAAACCTATAGACTCTACAACTACGTATCGAAAAGAGTGCATAACCTAGCTCTGATACCATACATGTTATGCAAAGCTCGACGGATTAAATCAAAATTCAACAATAAATAATAAAATCACACGCAATAACATAATAAACTAGATTCTTAAGCGAACACATAATATTCAAATCATAACAATGTTTACAACTGAACAAGTCAATACAAAACACATTACGAATGTTAGGGCTGCTGTAAATAAAAAGATCTGAACGTTGGAGGGTTAAAAAAGGGATTTCGGTGGTGGGTGGGCCGAAACGGGCAAGGGCGGCTGGATGGTGATTAGGAGGGCTGGATCGGGGAGGGGAGTGGCTGGATCTGGCTGAAAAGTGCAGATCTGGACTGATTTTTGGGGTAAAAAGGGCTTGGTGGTTGTTTATGGGCGGTTGGAAGTTCTTGTGGGAGGGGTTAAAGGCGGCGGTTGGCTATGGAGTGGCTAGGGGCGGCGGCCTAGCGGTGGGGTGGCTGGGAGGTGATCGGTGGGAGGGGGTCTGGAGGTGGTTGCTGTTGTCTGGGGGTTCACTAGGGGGCTACCTGTTTTGGAAAGATAGGAAGAAGGAGGGGAGGCGGGATGGACCTGGGAGGAGGTGGGAGGCCGACTGTGGACTGGATGAGAGGGGAAAAGGACTGTCGGCAGGGTTTGGGTAGCAAAGGGGATGACGAACTGATGTGGTGGAGGCTGGAAAAAGGGGGAAAACTGATGGGGGGATGTTTGCATAGACTGGACAACAAAATTAGGAAAAGTGGAGGGTGGGGGAGGAGGAAAAATACAAGATACAAAGACCTTACCCAAGGAGTTGGCACCAAGGGGTTCCACGGAGTCGGCACCGCGGAGGAGATCACCGGAACGAAGGGATTTCTTCTCCAAACATTCAACAATGAGGAAGACGGTTGCCCTAAAACAACGTATTTATAATAAATAGAAATTAGGGCACCCGGAATCAACGACTACGATTGGTCGTTGGTCTCGGGGCCAAATCCACATGAAATAAAACCCAAAAAATACAAAGTTATATATGAAATTGATTCGCAGCGCGAATCCGGACGCATCCACAGAGTCAAGTCGTCGATCCGAGCACACCATATATGGTAAGTCGTCAAATCAGCCCAGAATGAGCCCAAAACTCGTCCTCCACTGCAAGTCCTCATCTTTGCTCCACATCAATAAGTAGGGTCAATTCTTTTATAGGAAATAACTTAACAAGGGTTTTTGGTTAGAAATCAATTGTTTGATTTCTTACTTATAGGAATAAAAGAGAATTAAATGAGATATTCATGTACAAATTCTAAATCATCTCTTTTCAAATACTTCTTGAAAAATCAAAGATATAGGATTTTTTTTTTAATTATTACTTAAAGGAATAAAAGTGAATTAAATGAGATATTCACGTAGGGATTCTAAATCATCTCTATTAAAATAACTTCCTCAAAAATTAAAGACATGGTTTTTTATGAGCATTGTTAAGTGCACTACAGTTTTCGCTATGTGCACTTTTTTGTTAAGAGCACCGCACTACGATAAGTGCACACATAATTGTTATGTGCACCGCTTTTTTGTTAATAGCACCGCAATTTTGAGAAAGGTGAGGCGGTTTAGGGAATGGAAAGGAAATGCAGGGAATGAGGGCATCAAATATGAGAATCGGATGGGCAGGACAAATAGTGGCTTTTTTTTGTTTCTCTAGGAATTGCAAGTTCAATTGCTAAGTCGAGCAGGTATTAAAGATGTCAAGGGTAATTTTCAAAAATTGAATTGTTTCATTACACATAGCACGTCTAATTACATAGTAACCAACATGCATACATGTGATAGTTGTTTGTCCTCATTCTACTTCTCTTCTTATGAATTAAAAAGAAACTAAAAGTGTAATTTGCAAATGATGCCAGAGGTTACTATAAACAGAACAAAACAACAGAAAAAATTAAGCAATTTCCAACAATGACCTGCTCACAGTTTCACGCATCAAAAAGAAACTGCAACTCCCACAATGAATCACATTCGACCTCCTACTGCTGCCAGACCTCAAATCTGAGCAGTCTTCTTTGCTGGAATCAAACTTCCAAAGTCTCTATGGCGACATCCCATTTCTGTCATTTCCTCCTCATCTTCTTCCTCTTCCAGATCATCTTCACTCACTCGCAGCAGCTCTCTGCATCCCAATCTCAAACCCTCCTTCGCCTCCAGCAAATCCTCGAATACCCGCCTCTCCTCTCCTCATGGACTCGCCATGCCTCCTGTTGCAACCTGCCCTACTCCCCATCCATCTCCCTCTCATGTTCCTCCGCAAGACAAATCATCCGGCTTTCCATCCTCGGCGACGGCACCGGGGCTGGCGTCGTCGGGGCTGGGGTCGGGGTTGGCGTCGGGGCTGGCGTCGTCGGGGCTGGGGTCGGGGCTGGCGTCGGGGCTGCCGGGGAGGGTTGAAGCGGAAAATGGTGGACGGCCAGGCGGAAGCGTCGGGCCAGGTGGAAGTATCGCGAATGGGGCTAGGGTTGAGAGAAGGAAGTGCAGTGCCCAAACATGTTTGCCCTTAGTTATAAATTTAGGAAGGAGTTTGAATTATTAATTAAGTGACTTTGTAGTGCACATAGCGAAAATTATGGTGCACTTAACAATGCTCTTTTTTATTTCTTTAATTTTAGGGTTATTTAATTTGTATAAAATATTTGTTTTAATTTTTAATTTCATTCATTGCCTTAATTACCATACTCCCAAATTTAAAGTCCCTTTGCAGATCTTATTAGTCAGTCACACCAATAAGCCATCACAATAGGTGTGAATGATGTGTGTGATACAAAAATTAGTACATGTGAGATAAGTAAATAAATGTGTGTGAAGACATGCACTACCATAAATGAAAATAGGTGAAATAAAAATATGTTACGGGTGCGACAGCGGTTGCATCAGTGAATTTTCCAGAAGGCGTCATTGTTATGGATACGGACGAGAGTAAGGGGTGGCATTGCATGTGACACCTATATCGATATCGAGACCGAGGTGAGAAGGACACAAATCCGAACAAGACGACAAGATTTGTCCAGTAGTGCGCATAGACCTTGCACACTCCTTTGTCCCATCTTATTATCACATTTGTATTTCGGACCCGTTTGATTATTTACTGTTTTTCCTTTCATGTTATTTGAGCAATACACTATATAAAAGCCTATGTAAGGCCTAATGTTGATTATCTTGGAGAGAAGATCACTCCTTTATTCCTTCTTTCCCCTCCCTTCCTCTAATTCACGTGAACCTAATAGGGCAATTGAACCTGATTTGACCTCCGTTGCATTATCTGTGGTGGAAGCCCCTATCATACTACTGGCATGATCACTTTACAAATTATCTCTTTTAATCTTCTAACAATCCATCTTAAGATTATAATTATTCACCACACTCATCTTGGCCATCAATTTTTATCTTTACTGTTAAGTTCATGACTCAAAATCCATGCAACATAGACAACCAATTTACAGTTTCATAATCTTATCTTTTGTTAATGACATTTTATTATATTATTATAGTCTTGAAGGGGAGCTTGTCGTGGCATTAAGTTGGCTCAACTGTATTCTGATATCCAAGATTCGAGACACAAAAAGAATATGCAAATGAAAGGTCCACACATGCAGACATCAATCCTGCCCAAACATTACAGCAGTGAGGGATCTGGGCACTAGCTACACTCGTCTTACTCTTAAGATACCACTTCATTGTAGCCACCTAATCTTGTCTCTATAAGTTCTAGTCATATCAAATTTTACATTCCTCTATATATTGACTTTGCCCGCAACATTATCTCAATACCTTTGATGACAATGAGTACCATCTATGATCTATCCCTCTTGGTCATATAGATCAATTCATCTACACACACATCAATTAGACATTATACTAGGAGAAAAACAGTTTCATTTTTTTATTTCTTTTAACTTTTTAAGAAAAATTTCAAAACATGTTTTCCATTCCAGAAAAAGTACTTCCCATTGCCAATTCCCATGTGAACTATACATTTTAAATATTTTGGAATTTAATGTCGCCGGAGCAATTAAACTAGAGGTAATTATGTTAGTGACAAAGAACTAAGTTGTTAAAGGAAAAAATGATATATGTTACTCTAGACCACTTTAACTTTAAACATCAAATTATACTGTCAAAGTTGGAATCTTCTCCAAATCATGAGCAAGGATGAAGGAATGAAAAGGTATGAGGGAATCACTCATTCTTTAACTGCTAGGGTAAACAACAAAGTCAAAGTTCCCCCAAATGTTCTCTTAGAAAGATTTCTTTCAGTACTATATTTTAATAATGTCTGATGTCATATGACTATAAGATGTACTATAATTAAGTTCTACACAAGAACATGGAAATAAAGTACTTTCCGGTTTATCACATATTTCACAGTAACTTTTACTACTATTTTCAATCACGGCTATTATATCATTCCAAATGGATGTCAAAACTTCGTTTTCAAATATTACTAACACCTTACTAGCATGTGAATATGGATTCAAGAATGTATTGTTTACCTTTCTGCTCTTCAAATGGTAGAAATCAATAAGATCATCTGGCTGTGCATGAGATATATGAGCCTTTGCTTTGATCTCCTTGGTCTCATTAAACTGCTTATCAGCAAGCATTTTTGCAAAACTCTGGCGGCATGACTGTAACCATATCTTCCGCACTTCATCGCCGGTGTTGCAGAGCAGCCTTATACAAAGTGCAATCCTTTCATATGAATCATTATCGATCGGGTGTGGAAGATATGATGACTGTCCAAGTTGTAGCATGGAGACCATGATCAATAAAGCACTTGTACATGCCTTATTTAACTCAGTTTTGGATTTCTGCACTTCTTCCAACCTTAACACCAGCTTAGTCAAAGTGCATGAAATCACAGCTCCTAAAAAGAAATCCCCTGAAAGTATCAAAGATCTCAAATTCCCAAGTGCAGTTAGAGAACCAGTAGCAAGAGAAGGTGCAGACAAAGCAGTTTCTGAGGCAGCACTCTGCGTGGCATATGTCCCATCAGCGAGAATAGCAGGCCTCCTTGAAGAAACAGTAATGGATGAGTTCACCTGTTGAGGCCTCTTCGAGGCATCCGCACTGTCGCCCTCCACAACAGCAGTATAGAATGGGAGCTCACCAAGGCACTGTTTTATGGTGGAGATCCCATTCTCAACTTCAGAGAGCGAAAGACAATATTCTCCTATAATCCAAAGGGCACAAGAACAGACCCTCGCAGCCCTGATCTGGTAGAATGTATCCAGCAGCCTGGTGATTATTGAGACCCGTAGTTTCGGGTTTGTCTCGATGATTTCACGCACAAAGAGCACCACGTCTACAGCAGAAGCCACATTACTGTCCCCAAGAAAATCCATCAGCAGATGAACAACAGTACTTGCGACTTCCGGGAATTTCATAGCGCAGGTATGTATGGCCTGAACCAGCATCTGTCTATACTCCCCATTCTTCTCAAGCTCACCACTCTGAGTCTTCATAACCTCCTTTTTGAGCGTCGACACTACCTCATCAACATTTCTTGGAGTAATCAGCTCGAGCGCAATATCCAGAGTCTTATGGCGGATATCAAGATTGGGGCTTGAAAGTGCTCTGAGGACATCCATGATCATCTCCACCATGATCTCCCGATGGGAGGACTTCAGCTCGTTCAGTCGTTCCAATACAATGAGCTTGACATTGTTATCGCTCTGTGAGAGAAGCTGGCAGTAGGTGTTGGCTGCTGCTCTTATTGCTGTTGGAGCAGATGACAGGGAGACTAGAGTTCCAGCACACTCGTAGATGACTGCAATGGACTGTGCATTGAGAAGGGAGATGATGATCTTGATGTATCTTCCTTTCTCGGCCCGGTTGGATCTGCAGACCTTGCGAATGAGATCCAGCACAACCATCTGGAGCTGCTCCGGCCAGTCCGGCACCTGATCGACGTGAGAGAGTAGATAGCTGATAGCTCGATCCTGCGCGCAGTTGAAGAGCATGAGGAAGGCATTGCGGCGGGCGGATGGGTCCTGCTCGCCAGCGAGGATGCGCTCAATGACCTCAGGGGCATCGGCGAGGAGCTGCTCTCCCTGAGGGAGCTTGTAGATGGACATGACGGCGAGAATGGCATTGCGGCGGATGAAGGGGTGGCGGTGCTCGATGTTGGAAAGAATGGATGGAATGAGGGGCTCAATGATCTCCACCTCGGAAAGTCGGCAGAGGAAGCGGAGGGTTACACCTCGGATGTACTCGTTAGGGTGCTGCAGGTTGTTCCGGAGGTTCTGGCAGATGAGGATCATCTCCGGAAGGATGCGGCCGGAGGAGTCGGTCTTATCGATGATCTCTAGGTATAGAAGGAGTAGCTTCTGTATCGTGTGATCCTCGGAGGGAAGGACGTAGCGGACGATGGTGATGAAGAGTTGGGGGAGGGTTTCGCCGTTGAGGAGAAGCATGACGGCCTTCTTCATGGCGTCGACCTTGGCTAGGACATCGTTTCCCTCGAGTGATAATTTGATCTCGTTGGGGAGGGCCGGGGATCCCTTGTCGAAGTGGACGAGGAGAGTCGACGACCGCTCCATTTTGCCGTCTGCGGAAGAGGGCTGGAGAAGAAACAGCCTTGCACAAGGATTTGCGTAGATCTGAGAAGATTGGTAAGCAGATCTGGGCTGAAAGGGCTTACTAGACGGAAGGAACCGAAGAATGGAGAAAACCAAACTGAACCGGTTTAGACGGTTCGGTTCCAGTTTTGCACGGTTCATGTCTGGTTCTATTTTTAGGCTTTGTTTGGCGCGGTGGGGGCGATTGAAGAAATAGTGGTGGGAAGCAACGGTAAAATAATCAGTTGTTTCACAGAGTGGTATCAGAATCTGTGAAATTTGGAAGAACAGTATTTGCAGTGTTGTTTCAAATTTTATTTTAACCTAATTTAAAAGTAAACCTCTGAAATTGAAAGCAGTCACTCTACATTATGCAAAATTTCTTGTTTAATGCACATTTCTCAAAGAAAACTACAATGATTGTGCTGATTATTATGCAAATTAATATTTCCAACCATGATTCGATGTCGGCCATGTATCTCGGTGCCCTAACTCAAGAACGTGGAAGGCGAGGGCTTCCATGGCTCACATTCGGAAGAAGATTGACGGCGAACAGTGAAAATAGGGCCGGAGGAGGTTGACGGAGAATGGGAAACTGGAGAAGGTCGGCAAAACTGGATCTCATCGTCGTCTTCCATGGATCACATTCGGAAGGAAAGGTGCGAGCCATGGCTGCCTGAGAGAAGGGTTTAGGGAAGAAGCCGACAGGTCGATTGTATGTTGATGGCTTCATCTGCCGATGGGAGATGACAAGACCTGACGAGAGATGTCGCGGAGGAAGAAGCGTGGAGACGCGACGCCGTTCGCATTTCTGGAATCGTGAAAAATTTTCACGACTCTGAATCGCTAGTTTTCCCCGATTTGACGGCGGGGGAGACTCCCACTGATGGTGGTGATTTGTTGTTTGGCGCGACATTTTGAAAAACCGCGGCACCCCACCCCTAAAACGCCACGCCAAACAGAGCCTTAATGGAATTGACAGTTCAGGTATGTACAACCCGTATTCGTCGAGGATGGGTCCTATCACAGCCAGATCAGCAGAAGTCAAGATCAATAAGTCAAGACAGAAGTCAAAATCAGCGTGCAAGACAGCAAAAGGCCTGGGCGAGTATGACAAGCACCTCTTGCATACACGCCAGGTAGGCGACTAGGCAAGATACTCGCCCAACCCATGCGAGTTACCCTTGGAAGTCGCCTAGTCGCCAGGGGGTGGGGTATAAATATGACCCCCCCCCCCCCCCTTCTTGGATTTCCCTATAAATAGGACCCCAGGGGTACGAGGTGAAGGACGGAAAATCCTCTGCAGGATACTCGCGAGCTCTCATTTTTAAAATACTAGCTGAGCCTTTGGATTCCTTTTCCTTAGAGACCAGATCGCGACCTTGTGATTTAATCATCAGCTAGTCTCCCTCGTACCTAGTTCGACCATTTTTGGTTGAGAAGAGGCTGCTCCTTTCAAACATTCGTATACGTGGTGGGATCTTCCCGTCGCAACATCTGGGGTCCTGTTTCCCTTCATTCTTCATCCTAGTCATCCTAGTCATCGATCTTACCCCTGAACCGGTAACCTTAGGCGGCATTGGTCTGAATTCTGAGGTTGGGAATTTTCCTGGCTTCAACACTTGGTGTGGTGAGCGTGGATCGCAGCCAAGGAGGAAAGTTTGGTGGTTTAGTAAGATGACCAATGGTGGCGTGCATGGAGAGTTGGCCGGTAACTCGGCGGGAGTTGGTGATCTTGCGCGAGAAGGCGAGTTCGTGACGGTTGTTGCGTTCTAGGAGTTCACGAAGAGGATTGAGAAGACCATCCTTGTCGGGTTTTCTCAACGCCCCGATGTCACGGTGACATCCCCTCGTCGCGTGACACCAATGGATGAGGAATCGCCGCCGAGGCGAGTAGGGAAGGAGCCCGCTTGGGCAAGAGAAGAGCGACCGATGCAGTCGCAGCATCATCCGGCGGGCAGCCAAGGGGTCCGTTTTTGGGATCTGATGTCGCCGACGAGATACCGTGATACTCGCCAGTGGAGCGAGTATGATGTCTCCAGCGAGAATGAAACTCGCCACCGTCAGGGAGGGAGGAGCCCCTTCTATGGCGAGATCCTCGCCGCCCCCGTTCCCGAAGGGTTCAGAGAGTCCGTTCTCACCTACTACTCTAGCAGGGATGACCCTGTCAGGTATCTTCAGTGGTTTGAAGACGTCGTATCATCCACAACATGTCTGACGCATTCAAATGTCGGTTCTTCTCCATCACCCTCAAAGGCAATGCTAGAGACTGGTTTCACCAGCTGCCAGTAGGTTCCATCTACTGTTTATCTGATCTGCGTCGAGGCCTCATGGAGAGGTTCGTGACATCCAAGAAGAGGAAGAATGGGGCAACAACCTTCTTCAAGATTACCCAAGGACAACATGAGAGCTTAAGCCATTACATTGATCGTTTTTAGGAAGAGATCTTGGAGGTCGAGGAGGTGGATTGCTTCACTTTGATGGTGGCCCTGAAGTTCGGGTTGAAGCAGGACCTGTTCAGTATGGAGATGGGGTCCAATCCCCTGAGGTATTTTGAGGAGATGATAGAGAGGACAAATACCTTCGTCCGAGAAGAGGAGAAGAACAAAGATTTCTTAGTAAGGCTGGATGGAGATGATCAGATGGAAAGAGAGAGAACAAGACCTTCGGGGGCGAAGGCTAGGAGGACACCAGAGAGGCAGGTCGACAGGAGGAAGGAAGAGCCGAGGATAAAAGAGGAGAGGAGGATGAGAGAAGAGCCCAGGAGGGTGGAATAGAGGAGGCAGGAGAGGCCTCGAAGGCAAGAGGAGAGGAGGCCGGCGGTGGCCCGGGCAAGAAGAGGGGAAGATAGGCGGTTCTAGTATCCCGAGGATCGCACCCAGTGGAGGCCACCAATAAGATCACGTTTTCAAGAGTAGAGAAGGAATGACAACCGGCAGGGGGAGGCCGAGGAGGAGGAAGAAGGGAGGCAATGACCATCGCCTGTCAAGACAACAAGCGTCGTAGGAGGGAGCAGCGGGCGATGCGTCAGGAGGCAGAGATTCCACTCTACTGCGACATCCATCGAGTAGAGGGGAATGGGACGTTGGCCTGCCCGGAGTTCTGGGAAGCGAGGAGGAGGTTGGAAGCAGGAGTAGTAGAGAGAGAGAGAGCAAAAAAGGCAGGAGGTCCCGGTCGGGCAAGTAGCATTCCAAGCTTCGGTAAGGAGGAGGAACGAGGATCGTGTCGACATGGGAGGTCGCGGAGAGGTGATACATGGCCCAGGAGGTGGGCATGTCGGAGTAATAAACGGAGGAGCCAGGCTCGGAGCTTCCCACAAGGGAAGTCTCCATCAGATCTACAAGAAGAACGTCGCCTCGACGTCGCAAAACCCGACGCCATATTACACTCTACTGCGACATCCATCGATTATGAGGAAACATTCTCTCCAGTAGCCAAGCTCAACACCGTTTGTGTCCTCCTCTCTGTGGTTGTGCATCGCCACTGGCCCTTACATCAGCTGGATATCAAGAATGCGTTTCTGAATAACGATCTCCAGGAAACAGTCCCGAGTTTGTCATCTTAAGAAGTCCATCTATAGTCTCAAATAATCCCCTTCCACGACGCCCTAGTTATTCAGGCTGCCATCGAAGACTTCACCGTCGATCGAATCATCGCGGATAATGGGAGCTCGGTGAACGTCATCTTCAAGAGAACTTTCGTGGGGCTCCAGGTGGAAGCGTCTTGGGTGCAGGCTGCGGATCGGCCCCTCTTTGGCTTCTCAGGAGAGAAGAAAGAGGTGGAAGGGGCAGTGGAGCTTCTGGTTACTCTCGGCGGGACTTCGATCTGATGCCGCTTCATCATCGTCGATGCACCGAGTGGATACAACGCCATATTCGGGCGGCCCCTCATCAATTATTTCAAGGTCGTTCCGTCGTCATACCATCAATGTTTGAAGTACTGTCGGGGAGATATCCAGATCAGGAACATGGGAGATCTCAGGGCCTCTAAGGAGTGCTATCTGAATGCCGTCAGTACCATCAGCTGGATGGGGGACGCAAAGAAGTTGGAGGAGCTGCTGGAGAAGGAGAAGGTTTTGTGTGCTGCTGAGGAGGTGGAAGAGGTGGAAGTGATCTCTCGAGGAGGAGAGCCTGGTCTGTTGAAGGTTGGAGGATCCCTGCCACTGGGGGGAAGATAGAGATGGCCGCTTGCCTGCAGGATAACGTCGACGTTTTCGCTTTGAGCGCCGTCGAGATGCCAGGGGTTGACGCTGACGTTTCCTTCCATCGCCTCAACCTGGATCCTGCGGTGTCTCCCGTTCGTCAAAAGTAGAGGAAGAGCGCTGCCATGCTGGCTGGACCAATCAGGGAGGAAGTGGAGAAGTTGTTGAGGGCAGGTTTTGTTTTGGAGATCCAGTATCCAGGCTGGGTCTCCAATATTATAATGGTGAAGAAGCTCGGAGGGGGCTGGCGTCTTTGTATTGATTTTTCTATGTTGAATAAAGCTTGCCCGAAGGATTGCTACCCCTTGCCTCAAATCAACGCACTGGTTGATTCCGCCGTCGGGTTTCCTGTGATGAGTTTTCTTGATGCTTTTTCAGGGTATCACCAGATCCAGATGCATCCCCCTGACTGCCGCGACGTCTCCTTCATAACCAGCGATGGTTGCTATAGCTATAAAATGATGCCCTTCGGGCTCAAGAAAGCAGGAACGACTTACTAGAGAATGATGGATCAAATCTTCAAGGAGCAGAAGGGGAGGAACTTAGAAGTTTATGTGGACGATCTCCTTATCAAGAGCAAAAGCGTTGCGGAGCACATAACGGATCTAGTGGAGACCTTCGCCACCCTTAGAAAGTACAAGATGTGACTCAACCTGGCCAAGTTTGTCTTCAGTGTAGGTAGAGGGAAGTTCTTAGGTCACTTTCTCACTCCTAGAGGGATGTAACCTAATCCGGACAAAGTGAAGGTTATTCTGGAGATGGAGTCCCCGAGAGATCCCAAGGAAGTCAAAGGTTGACATGAAGGTTGGCGGGCCATAGCCATTTCCTATCCAAGTCAGGAGAAAAGTGTTCTCCGTTCTTTAAAACTCTTCAGGGGAATCATAAGTTTGAGTGGACCGCGGAGTGTGAGGCGGCCTTCGGAAAGCTCAAGCAACAACTAACCCAAGCTCCTCTTCTCCAAGGACCGTAGGGAAATAAAGACCTCTTACTTTATTTGAGAGTAGGAGCGGAGGCGATTAGCTCGGTGTTGGTCCGAGAGGAAGACAAGAAGCAACTCCTTGTCTACTATGTGAGTAGAGTGTTGCGATAGGTATAAACAAGATATCCTATTTTGGAGAAGTTGGTGTTTGCTCTGGTGGTTTCGGCCCGGAGGCTCCGTCCTTATTTTCAGGCTCATTCCATCAGGGTCCTCTCCGATCATCCTCTACATAGTATCTTGGATGGAGTGGAACATTCAGGCAGGTTGGCAAAATGGGCGGTAGAGCTTAGCGAGTTCGATATTTCTTACTCTCCAAGGGTAGCGACCATGGCGCAGGCAGTAGTGAATTTCCTGGCCGACTTCTCAACTGAGGTGGAAGGAGATGAAGTCTCTTCTAGCCCAGTCTCTTGGAAGATGTTTGTGGATGAGGCTTCAGGCAGGTATTCCGTGGGAGCCGAAGTCGTGCTAGTAATCCCCTAGGGAACCAGGATCAAGCAGACAGTCGAGATCCTTTTCCCCATTACAAATAATCAGTCGGAGTACGAAGCTATGGTGGCTGGATTGTGTCTCGCCAAGGAGTTAGAGATTCAGAATATTAGGGCATTCACCGACTCGATGGTAGTCGCATCCCAGATCAGAGGCGAGTTTGAAGTGAATGATCCGGTCCTGTAGAAATATTTAGTCAAGGTGAAAGGTATGATCGGGGGATTTCAATCTTTCTTCGTCGAACATGTATCCCGGGAGGAGAATTCAGAGGCCGGCTACCTCATCAAGTACAGTCCCCGGGCTGGGGGGACCATGGCTGAATTGTTTTGACCGTCCATCGAAGAGGGGGAGATAATGGAGATCGAGCAGAGGACATCCTGGAGAGATCTGTTTATTTCTTTCTTGGCAACAGGTCAGGTTCTTGCCAATGAGGGGATCAGAGGAAGTTCCGCTACAAAGCTGTATATTACTTACTGCATGAAGGAGAGCTCTATCGTAAGACTATCTCAGGCTTTCTAGCCAGGTGTCTGTCCGAGGTTGAAATCCCTCGTGTTCTGAAGGAGATTCATTCGGGAGAGTGTGTCAGTCACTCGGGGACTCGTACTCTGGAACAGAGAATTCTAAGGCACGAATACTTCTAGCCCTCTATTCGAAAGGATGCAGAAGCCTTCTCCAAGAAATGTCTCCAATGTCAGCTCTTCGCGCCTCTTCAACTACAACTAGCTCAACACCTTCGATCAATCACTGCTCCATGGCCCTTCGCCATCAGGGGAATGGACTTGATCGACCCTTTCCCTCAGGCCAGTAGACAGAGGAAGTTCATCCTTGTCATGATCGATTACTTCTCCAAATGGATCGAGGCGAAAGCTCTGGCCAAGACCACTTCCCAGATTGTGAAGAATTTCATCTGGGGAGAGATTGCATGCAGGTTCGGGATCCCTCTCGCCATCGTCACCGACAATGGTCCACAGTTCGCCAACTTGGATTTAGAGGACTTCTGCAAGCAGCTAGGGACGGATCTTCGATTCGCCTCTATGCATCATCCTTGCAGCAACAGACAAGTGCAAGCCGCCAACAAGTTGATTATCAACCTCCCGAAGAAAAAAATCACCAACTTGAAGGGTAATTGGGCGGAGCAGCTCCCCTCAGTCCTTTGGGCTCTGAGAACGACTCCAAACTCGGCTACGGGGGAAACTCCCTTCAAGTTGTCCCACGGGTCTGAGGCACTCATCCCAGTGGAGTTTGAGGTTCGAAGCCCGAGAGTCATAGCAACGGGAGACGACAGCGAAGAATGACGCTTGGAGAATGAAGACGCTCAAAGGTTCTCACTGGATTTTGTTGAAGAGCTTCGTGACTTAGCCATGAGGAGATCAAGCGGCGCATGGCAAAGCACTTCGACAAAAACGTCCACCTAAAACATTTCCTCGCAGGGGATCTGGTCATGAAAAAGGCGGGCGTCGCAGGAAGGGGAGCAACGGTTGGCAAGCTACATCCAAATTGGGAAGGTCCATTCATCATCCAAGAAGCCTTGGCTATTGTGGGCTACAACCTTCAAGATCAAGTCGGAGAGCAGCTAGGAGGTACTTGGAGCGGGGATGACATGAAAAGGTTCTATCTCTAGCAGTAACATTGTGTTTTCCTTGTAAATCTTGATTTCATATATATATATATATATATATATATATATATATATATATATATATATATATATTGTTGGGTACATTGGTTCAAATGTACCTGATTTGAAGAATGCTCACCCAACTCAATGATATACATCAAAATGTATTTGATGTATTTTGAGTTTACTTGTGCAGGTTAAGTATTTACAGGAAAGAAAAAAAAGTTTCTAAGTCCATGTGTCGACACCCAGAGGGAAAGTGTCGACACTTAAGAAGACCTGTGTCGACACCCAGGCAAGCAGTGTCGACACTTGGAGTATTTGTGTCGACACCAGGGATGCTGAGTCGACACCAGACAGAAAGTGTCGACACAAGGAGCTGTGTCGACACTCAATGAAGAAAAGTGCAGTGAAGCAGTGTCGACACTTAGCAGTTGTGTCGACACCCAGTGAAACTGTGTCTACATCAGAAAGTGTCGATACTTGGAGGTTGTGTCGACACTCAGCAAAAGTCAGCAGAGACTAAGTATAAGTGTCGACACCCAGAACAATGTGTCGACACACAGCAGAAGAGTCAACACTTGAAGAAAGTGTCGACACAAGAAAGAATGTGTCGACACTCAGCTGAAGACTCAACACTTGAAGAAAGTGTCGACACAAGGAGAATGTGTCGACACTTAGCAAAGTTCAAGTATATTCTAAGTACAAGTGTCGACACTAAGGAGTTGTTTCGACACTCAGCCAGAGTCTCGACAGAAGAAGAATGTGTCGACATCCAGAGCAATGTGTCGACACTCAGCAAGTTTCAACACTGAAGACATGTGTCGACACCAAGAAGAAGTGTCGACACTCAGCGAGTTCAACACATGAAGATGTGTCGACACAAAGGTGTTGTGTCGACACTTAGAAGAATTCAGCAAAATACTGAAGTAAAAGGACTTATGTCGACACACATTATCAGTGTCGACACATGAAAAAGAAGCAGTGTCGAGATATAAAATCTACAACACAAGTAGTTATGTCGACACCTTGAAGACTAGTGTCGACACTTAGACAACTTGTGTCGACACTTGGTCTATAAGTGTCGACATTTAAAGACAGACAGTCTCGACACTTTTAGACAGTTACAGAATTTTCAAGAACTGACTGGATGACTTGATAGCTGCCATTCCAGCCGATCTACAGCACCTGTCAGAGTTGTCAGAAATCAGTTATGAACCGGACCAGCCGGTTACCATGAAGAAGGCCTATAAATAGGCTTATATAGTCTACAGAAACTGTGGTTGAAGTTGTTGATTGAACACAAGTACAAGTGATCAATATACAAAGAAGATCTAGCTATTCCTTGAACAATCTAGTGAAGATCTAAGAAGTTGGAGAGAGAGAGCTCCATCCAAGAAATCAGTCATTGGAACCATACTGAGAAGAAGGGTTCAGATTTATTCTGAATCTTAAGTAGCAGAGATCAAGGATCAACTGCAGAAGAGGTCAATCTTATTGTGTTCTACATTCAAGAAGCTTTGAAGAAAGCCAAGTCAGATTGATTTCAGCTGAGTTCTTCCAAGAACTCATCAAGAAACTCACAACACTTTTCTCTTTACTCTAAGTTGTTGAGTTATAATATTTGTATTCATTTTATCTTGTAGGATCCTTAGGGATCTGAGTCTCGTAAGCCTGTAATTATAAAGGCTGAGTGTAGGGCTTAAGTGCCTGAGTGTAAGAGATTGAAATCTCTGAGTGTAGGCCTTGGTGGCTGAGTGTAGGCCTTGGTGGCTAAGTGTAGGCCTTGGTGGCTGAGTGTAGGCTTTGTGAAGAAGCTGAGTTGTAGGGCCTTGGGCCTGAGGTGTAGGAACCTATTTTGGGGTTCTGAGATAGTGGAGAAGTTGGGCCGAATCTAGTACACTGCTAGATAGGTGAAGGGGGAAAGTGGATGTACCCAAATCTTGGGGAACCACTAAAAAATTGTGTGTCTACTGTGTGCTGTGATATTCTGTGATTGCTGTGTACAAATAGACAAAACTCTGAGATAAAATCTGATTGCTGCCTAAAAAGTTAAAAAGATTCAAGTCACCTATTCACCCCCCCTCTAGGTGTTTAGGTACAATATCTTTCAAGTGGTATCAGAGGGAGGTTACTCAAAAGAGGACATAACTGTCTGAGTAGATCCTATTGGCAGATTCCGTGTAAGGCACATTACAGAATCAAGAAAATCAAGAACCATGGGTTCCACTGAGAATCACAAGGAATTGGGATCCATGAAGTTACCCATATGTAGAAAAGAGATCTTTGGTATCTGGAAGGAAAGGGTGAGACTGTTTATGGAAGCCTCAGACCCTAGGATTTATATCACAGTAAAAGAAGGGTCATATGTGCCCATGAAGGTGTCAGTCTTAGATGCTAATCAGAGAACAGCTAAGAATTTCTCTGAAATGACAAAGGATGAAATTGTTCTAGCCACTATGGATAAGAGGGCTCAAAACATTATTGTGAGTGCTATAGATGATGCAACTTTTCAGAATTTGATACACTGTAAGACAGCTAAAGAGATGTGAGATACTCTTATTGTGTACATGGAGGGTTCTGAAGAAGTTAGGCAAGACAGAAAATCCTTGCTAAACCAAGAATATGAAAGTTTTAGACAAGGAAAAGCTGATAGCATAACTGAATGCTATAAGAAGTTCTACAGGATTGTGAATGAGCTCATGTCCTATGACAGAGAGTTCAGTAATTATGAACTCAATGATAAGTTTCTAAGGTCCCTAACAAAAGATTGGGACACCAAGATCCGTGTCATTAGAGAAATGACAAATTTGGCAGAAATTCCTCCACCAACACTATTTGGAAAACTGCTATCCTATGAAATGCAGTTGATGGTGAGGAAAGAAGAGGAGAAATCAACAAGAAGTGAACATAAAGAAAGAACAGTGGCCTTCAAAACAGAAGCCCTCAAAAAGTACAGGAGTAAGTCACCAACTCCACCTCCAAAGGTTGCTGAAACTGAGTCAGATGAGTCAGCAAGTAGAAAGTCTGAAAGCAGTGAAAGTGATGAGAACTTTGTTGCCTTTACAAGACATTTCCAGAAGTTCTTAAAGAAGAAACAGTGGAGGACAATGGCATCTACTTCACAGGGAAAAGA
The DNA here is from genome assembly GCA_039583875.1 of Platanthera guangdongensis. NCBI lineage: Eukaryota > Viridiplantae > Streptophyta > Magnoliopsida > Asparagales > Orchidaceae > Platanthera > Platanthera guangdongensis. The sequence goes on from CM077151.1 coordinate 61,469,489, forward strand.
AGACTTTTATCAGAATAAAAAGTCTTCAAAGAAAGACAGGAAAAATACCAAGTCTAGCAAAGCAACACTATCAAAAATTGTATGTTATTGCTGTAATAGACAAGGCCATGTTGTTGCAGATTGTCCAAAAAAAAGAAAGCAGTCTAGTGACAAGAAAAGGACTCAATACAAGGGCAAGAAGGAAAAGTCTTTTGTTGCCAAAAAGGACAAGAGCCTGTCAGATATTTCTTCATCAGAAACTGAGTCAGATGCTGAGACATATATAGGACTGTTTGCTGAGGAAGAAGAAGAAGAGTTCATTCAGATCATGAACTCAATATATGAACAAGAGGACAGTCAGTGCCAAGGACTAATGACATTGAAAGAAAGTGACAAAATCCTAGAGCAGGCAGGACCTAGTAAGGTACAACATTGTTCTTTTAGTTCAATTTCTTGTGCCAGTACAGAATCAGATTCATCATCATCAAATGATGAGAGTGCATCTGAGTATGAAGAGGATATTCATCAGTTGATAGATGAATATAAAGTTCTGTTGCAAGCTTATAAGAAGAGCAAGTCCCTAGCCAAAAGTCAGGCAAAGGAAATTGCTAATCTCAAAGCTGCTGCAACTGATTTTGAGAAGTTATTTGATCAAAAGCTTAATGAGATAGCCAGACTGAAGCACATAATTGTGATTCAGATGGAGACTATATCATTTAAGAATGATCAAATCAAGAGTCTGGAGATTAATCTTCAGAAGGAGAAAGACTTAGTTGCTAGGTTTTCTAAACCTAAGTCAGTTCTACCCTTAATTGATGAATTTGTTCATCAAAAAGGTAAAGCTGGACTGTGATTTACTAGACCTGCAAGGACTGTTCAGTCCAAGTCCAAGTCCAAGGGCAAAGCCCCAACTCTCAACAAGTCAGCTGTAGATAAAACAACAAAGACTGTACCTAAGCAAAGGTACAATAAGTTTGAGTGTTGGTGTTGTGGCAAGGTAGGCCACTTTGCAATGGACTATTGGCACAATGCTAGTGCCAAAGTGAGTAGCAAACTGCCTGTAGGAAAGCCTGCAGGTAGCTTTGTTAGGAAGCAAACTAACCAGTACCAAGGACCCAAGAATTCTTTGGGTTCTAAGGTTCACTAATCTGTTTTGCAGGTGAGTCCAAGTGGCCATGCCCTAATATGGTACTTGGACAGTGGATGTTCCAGACATATGACTGGAACAAGGGATTTACTAAAGGACTACACACCCATCAAGGATGGTCCAAAAGTCACCTTTGGTGGATCTGAAAAAGGGATCATCAAGGGTTTTGGTAACATTTCTAACTCCTTTATTACAATTACTCAAGTGACCTATGTTAAAGGTTTGAAACATAACCTTATTAGTATAAGTCAATTGAATGATGTAGGATATGACATCTCTTTTGTGAAAGATGGTTCTCATATCAGGAGATCATTTTGACTTGTTATAGAAAAAGGAATGTCTATTGCTTAGACATTATGGTTGAGAACAATGGTTCTCCAGTGTGTCTTGTAGCTGATGAGACAGTCTCTCATTGTGTCAAATGGCACAAGAGGCTAGCTCATCTTAACTACAAGACTATTGGCAAACTCTTTAGCCAAGAGTTAGTGAGGAATGATCCTCAAGTTAAGTGTATTAAAGATGGTATTTGCTCAGCTTGTCAAAAGGGCAAGCAGACTAGATCCACCTTTAGAAGCATAGAAAACAAAGATGTTGTGAGGTGTTTATACCTCTTGCATATGGATCTCTTTGGTCCAATGCCAGTTCACAGCCTAGGTAGGAAGGTCTATACCTTTGTAGTTGTAGATGACTACTCAAGGTTTTCCTGGGTGTTCTTCCTTAGACAGAAATCTGAAACACCTAGTGTCTTCTATAGATTTGTCAAGCAAATTCAGAATGAACTAGACAGTACAGTGGTCAAGATTAGAAGTGATCATGGTACTGAATTTCAGTCTGAGAGCATGACAAAACTATGTGAAAAAGTTGGGATATTTCAAGAATTTTCTTCACCAAGGACACCTCAGCAAAATGACATTGCTGAAAGGAAGAATAGAACCTTGATTGAGGCTGGTAGGACCCTATTAAGTGATACATCACTACCAGAATATTTCTGGGCTGAAGCAGTCAATACTGCATGTCATGTTATTAATAGGGCTACCATAACTAAGAGCCTCAACAAGACCCCCTATGAGGTTGTGAAAGGAAGGAAACCAAACATATCCTACTTCAGGATCTTTGATTGTAAGTGCTTCATACTTAACAATGGAAAGTCTTACTTGACTAAGTTTGCTGCCAAGTCCCAAGAGGGAATTTTTGTTGGGTACAACAACAACAGTAAGGCTTATAGAGTCTACAACTTGTCTACATAAGTTGTAGAAGAGTCTGTACATGTAGTATTTGATGAAACTAGACTTATTAACAATGAGTTGTCTAGTAGTGTGTGCAGCCCCACAGGTATAACAAAGAAGATGGACAAGCTCACTATAGAAGAAGAACCTACTGCAAGGCAGCAAGTAGAAGATAGTGGTTGCTGTCCAGGGGGAGTACTACATGTACCAAATGCAGAAGAAGTACAAGGAGTACAACAAGATGAAGAAGTTGAAGAAGTTCAACCTGAAGTCAGGATGCCTCCAGCCAATAGGCATCTAAGAGATCATCCAGCTGCACAAATCATTGGTGATCCAAGATAAGGGGTACAAACAAGGAGCAGAAATCTGAATGCAGCAATCTACTCCAATTTTCTATCCCAAGTTGAACCAAAGAAGTTTGAAGAAGCCATCCAAGACCCTCTTTGGATTGAGCCAATGCAAGAAGAGCTGAATCAGTTCAAGAGGTGCAAGGTCTGGGAGCTTGTTCCTAAACCTAAAGACCACAATATAATTAGAACTAAGTGGATCTATAGGACTAAGATGGATGAACAAGGAGTCATCATTAAGAACAAAGCAAGATTGGTTGCTAAAGGATATAGGCAGGAAGAAGGTATTGACTTTGATCAAACCTTTACTCCAGTAGCCAGACTGGAAGCCATAAGGATGTTTCTGGCCTATGCAACCTTTCAAGGATTTAAAGTTTACCAAATGGATGTTAAGTCAGCATTTTTGAATGGTAATCTTAAAGAGGAAGTCTATGTGGAACAGTCATCAGGTTTTGTTGATTCAACTCTACCTACTCATGTCTATAAACTTAGGAAAGCATTGTATGGGTTAAAGCAAGCCCCTAGGGCTTGGTATGAAACCCTATCTAGTTTCCTCATTGAGAATAAGTTCACAAGGGGGAAAATAGACAAGACTCTATTCCTTAGGGAATCGAGAGGCAACTTAATACTAGTCCAAATATATGTAGATGATATAATATTTGGGTCTACTGAAAGTAGCCTTTGCAAAAAGTTTGCAAAACTTATGCAAGGTCAATTTGAGATGAGTAGTATGTGAGAGCTAAAATTCTTCTTGGGTCTCCAAGTTAGACAGACTGAGAATGGATTATCCATATGCCAGTCCAAGTTCACCCTAGAACTCATAAGGAAGTATGGTATGGATTCATCCAGTACCATGAAGACTCCTATGGGGTCAAGTATGTCTCTTAGCAAGGATGATGCAGGGAAACCTGTAGATGAGTCTTTGTATAGAGGGATAGTTGGTTCCCTATTATATTTGACTGCAAGTAGACCAGATATCATGTATGCTACATGTGTCTGTGCAAGGTATCAAACCTGCCCTAAAGAGTCTCATTTGACAGCAGTCAAAAGGATATTGAGATATCTAAAGGGCACTCCTTATCTAGGCCTCTGGTACCCTAGGAATGGGGATTTTGAACTAACAGGTTATTCAGATGCAGACTTTGTAGGATGCAAAGAAGACAGAAAAAGCACAACTGGAACCTGTCAATTCCTAGGTGGAAGACTGATTTCATGGAGTAGCAAAAAGCAAACAAGTGTGGCTATCTCCACTGCAGAATCAGTATATGTGGCTGCAGGAAGTTGTTGTGCTCAACTTCTACGGATACAACATCAGCTTGAGGACTATGGAATTCAGGTAAGTAGAACTCCACTCTTTTGTGATTCTACAAGTGCTATATCAATTGCACATAATCCTGTTTCCCATAGTAGAACTAAACATATTGAAATAAAATATCATTTTCTTAGGGAGCATGTAGAGAAAAAAGATATTTTACTGGAATATGTTAAAACAGATAATCAACTAGCTGATATATATACTAAGCCCTTAGAAGAAACTAAGTTCAATATGTTTAAAATTGAACTAGGTATGATAAACTTAGAATAAGTTTATAGAAATGGCTAAGTCAAAAGGTGTCGACACACAGAGATATCTGTGTCGACACAGAAAGTTGGTGTCGACACTTCAGTGAAAAGGTGTCGACACATCTAGGAAGTTGGTGTCGACACTTCAGAAAATTAGTGTCGACACATGACAAGTAGGTGTCGACACATCCAAGGTGGTGTCGACACTTAGGTTTTACTCAGAATTATCTAAGTAAAGTCTCGACTAAATGTCGAGTTCAGTGGTGTCGACACATAAACAAGTGTCGACACTTATAATCTGTTGACTAAACTTGTGTCGACACATATGTGTCGAGACATTATAAGTCTGTGTCGACACTTATCGCCAGTGTCGACACAATTTAAGTTAGCTGCCCGCCTTTTCATCTTCAAACCTAGGAAGGTATAAATAGGATTTTGCCTTAGTTTGTCGACACACTTTCAAAAGTTTCGAGACCAAACTTGTGTGTCGACACCTCTCTTCTCTCTAGTCAAATTCTTTAAACCCTAATGGCGCCAAAGCTCGAGGAGAACGTCAATGAAGGATACGAACTGGTGCGACAAGCGTTTGAGGATGCAGACCCAGAGATCAAGAACGTGATAACCCTAGTTGCAGACTCAGGGTTGGAATTTCTTGTTTCTGAGCCCACAAAGATCTGGAAGAAGGAAGTACTGGAATTCCTTAATGGAGCAACCCTAGATGACACTGGATTCAAGATTAAGTCCAGGGTCTATGGTGAAAAGGTGAAGGTGTCACCTAAAAGTTTGAGGAAAGTACTACAGTTACCTAGAACTAAAGAAGAAGATGAAGTTACTGCTTCAAATACCAGAGAAGCTCTAACTTGGTGTGGACTAGATTCTAAAATGAAAATTGGATCTGTTTTCAATAGAAAAGACATGAACAACCAAGGGAAATTCATGTCAGAAATTGTTGGCAAAGTGATTTTAAGCAAACCTGGAGGGCATGATAGGGTATCTGCCCATATGTTCAGCATTATGACCAGGATAATCTTCAATCTGAAAACTGACTGGTCTGTAGTGATCTTTGAGAAGATCAAGGAAAGCCTGAAGAATCCCAACTTGGGCAGGATCTTAAGCCTATACCTTGCTAGAAGTATTTCAGAGGTAATGAGTCAAGCTGCTGGAACAAAAATAAATCATATGAGGAAAATGGATATGAGGATCTTTTCCAGATGAGACAGGGTGTTGTCTAAGGAGATGCCAACCCCTGAGAAGATAATTCCTGAGAAAGTATCACCTCAAAAGAAGAAGAGGAAAACTGCTCCAGTGGCTCAGGTTTCCTCTAGCAGCTCTGATAGTGAAGAGCAAGTTGTCTTCACACCTGATGAGAATGAAGAAGGAAATGCTGAGAAGTCTACAACTCCACAAGAAACTGCAGAGAAGCAGGGGGAGCTACCACAGGCTAGCCCCTTACACCAGGATCAAATCCAGGGGGAGCCACTAGTTGTGGAAGAGCCCACTCCTCTTGAGAGTGAGCAAGCTACAACCACAATTCTAGAGGTAATCACTGAGCTTAATGCTTTAGTTTTTCCTATAGAGGATACTGATTTGTCTGATGTTTATCAGCAACCACAGACTGATAGTCAAGTCCTAGATGTTGTAATGAAAGACACATCTGTTATAGTTCAAGAAGTATCTGATCTAGTTGTTGATGAGCCAAGAATTTCTCCAGCTCATTCTCCACAAGAGTATACCATGGAAGATCTTTTTCTTAAATCTGGATCAAGAAGAATTTGGAAAAGAAAGTACAGCTGCTGAAGGGGAGAATGCTCCAATTGAGGGGGAGCAAGTAGTACATGTTGAAGAGCCTGCAAGGCAAGAGACTGAGAAGACACCAGAAGTGCAGAAGGAGTTACCTCAAAGCCCTAAGGAGAGGGTAGATATTGCCAGCACCTCAGCTTTTGAAGATGAGGAGGCTTCAAGGGCTAAGAAAAGAAAATTTCAAGTATTTAGAAGAAGGAGTCAGAATTACAAAAAGGCTCTCCAAACTGTTGCTCCACAGCTTATATCACAACCAGCTCCAACTGTTAATTATAGTGCTTTAATGGTTGCAATGCAAATTAAACTTGATGAGCACAGACAGGCCATTGAGAAGTATGTTGATGAAGGGCAAAAATCATTGCAGTTTGATCTGGCCCAGGATATAAAGTCAATAAGATTTGAAATGAATCTTAATAAGAAGGAGATGACAGACTGCTTCCACAAAGGAGGGAATGCAGTGGTGTACTTGGCTACACATCAGGAGAAGATAAAAGCTCAAGATGATGAACTTGCAGTCAAGCAAGGCTATGTACTTGAAAACCAAATTAGGATGAATGATAACTTGACTGCTTCTCACAATGCTATAGTAACAGAGATGAAGAATCTGGCTGCAGGGCAGACTCCAGCTAATGCTACTGCTAAAGCAGAATTTGATAAAGTATTCCAAGAAGAAATAACTGCTGTTAAGACTGCCATACTAGACTCTCAGAAGATCATTACTGACAAACTCCAAAGGTTAAAGCCTTATTTTAAAGATGGAGTCAATTATTTGGATAACCAGGTTAGATTTCAAAAAGATGATGTCAGAGATCACATTGAAAGAGAAGTCATAAAGGGGGAGAGAGTGTTAGTCAAGGCCAGCTCTGATCATGCTAAGTGGATATCTAATTCTATCAGAGCAACTCTTGGATATCCTCCTCTTTGTGATGATGATAATGTGGCAGAATCTGGAATTAATCCTGCATATCTAGGAGGGGAGCAACCTGAAGTGGCTCAAGTCATCTACCCTCCTCTAGATTTTGACATGATACATGCTGATATACAGTCCATGTATAGCCCACCTGGGGGAAAGGACAATGTCATTATAGAGAAAGTTGTTCAGCCAATATCTGAAGCTATGCAAGAAGCTCTGCAGAAAGAAGAAGAGACCAGATTGTCTAAAAAGAGGTTTAGGGAGCAAGCTGAACAGAGACCAGACTTTGAGCAGTGGAGCCCTACTTCAAGAAATATTATCTTAACTGCATGGAAAGCTGCAAAAGATAATATACAAGACAAAAATAAATGGTTTTCTGAACTTGAATGGAGTAAACATGAGTCAAGACAAGAAACAATTGTCCAATATAGAAGAAAGGCCAAGATGGGAAAGCTACATCCTACTGCCCAGGAGCCTAGCAAGTACTTTCCCAAGCCTTATCATTATTCTGAAAGGCAAAAGATTAAGGCTGAGGAACTTAAGAAGAAGGAGCTGAAAGGGAAGAAGCCTGCTGAAACTGAAGATGCTGAAGCCCCTGTGCAAGCAAGGATAAAATCTGGAAAAGAGATAGTGATCAAAGATACTGATCAAGAATAGCATAGAAATTTTCTTAAGTTTACTATGTAATCTTTTGATGATAAACATTCTGTAAACTTTTGAAATATGAATATGACAAAGTATTGGAACAATGTATTGTGTGATAAATTTTACTGTGTGTTAAATTTATTTCATAGTTGTTCTGAGATTATGTCTGTGTATACATGTTTGATTGATACATGTTTATGGTTGCCCTGATTATATATTCCTGCTTTACATCATGTTATAATTTTATTATGAATGGTGTATATCATTGACTAAGGGTTATGACTTCTTCAAATAGGGGGAGATTGTTGGACACATTGGTTCAAATGTACCTGATTTGAAGAAGCCTCACCCAACTCAATGATATACATCAAAATGTATTTGATGTATTTTGAGTTTACTTGTGCAGGTTAAGTATTTACAGGAAAGAAGAAAAAGTTTCTGAGTCCATGTGTCGACACCCAGAGGGAAAGTGTCGACACTTAAGAAGACCTGTGTCGACACCCAGGCAAGCAGTGTCAACACTTGGAGTATTTGTGTCGACACCAGGGATGCTGAGTCAACACCAGACAGAAAGAGTCGACACAAGGAGCTGTGTCGACACTCAATGAATAAAAGTGCAGTGAAGCAGTGTCGACACTTAGCAGTTGTGTCGACACCCAGTGAAACTGTGTCTACATCACAAAGTGTCGACACTTGGAGGCTGTGTCGACAATCAGCAAAAGTCATCAGAGACTAAGTATAAGTGTCGACACCCAGAATAATGTGTCGACACACAGCAGAAGAGTCAATACTTGAAGAAAGTGTCGACACAAGAAAAAATGTGTCGACACTCAGCTGAAGACTCAACACTTGAAGAAAGTGTCGACACAAGGAGAATGTGTCGACACTTAGCAAAGTTCAAGTATATTCTAAGTACAAGTGTCGACACTAAGGAGTTATGTCGACACTCAGCCAGAGTCTCGACAGAAGAAGAATGTGTCGACATCCAGAGCAATGTGTCGACACTCAGCAAGTTTCAACACTGAAGACATGTGTCGACACCAAGAAGAAGTGTCGACACCAAGAAGAAGTGTCGACACTCAGCGAGTTCAACACATGAAGATGTGTCGACACAAAGGTGTTGTGTCGACACTTAGAAGAATTCAGCAAAATACTGAAGTAAAAAGACTTATGTCGACACACATTATCAGTGTCGACACATGAAGAAGAAGCAGTGTCGAGATATAAAATCTACAACACAAGCAGTTATGTCGACACCTTGAAGACTAGTGTCGACACTTAGACAACTTGTGTCGACACTTGGTCTATAAGTGTCGACACTTAAAGACAGACAGTCTCGACACTTCTAGACAGTTACAGAATTTTCAAGAACTGACTGGATGACTTGACAACTGTCATTCCAGCCGGTCTACAGCACCTGTCAGAGTTGTCAGAAATCAGTTATGAACCGGACCAGCCGGTTACCATGAAGAAGGCCTATAAATAGGCTTATATAGTCTACAGAAACTGTGGTTGAAGTTGTTGATTGAACACAAGTACAAGTGATCAATATACAAAGAAGATCTAGCTATTCCTTGAAGAATCTAGTGAAGATCTAAGAAGTTGGAGAGAGAGAGCTCCATCCAAGAAATCAGTCATTGGAACCAGACTGAGAAGAAGGGTTCAGATTTATTCTGAATCTTAAGTAGCAGAGATCAAGGATCAACTGCAGAAGAGGTCAATCTTATTGTGTTCTACATTCAAGAAGCTTTGAAGAAAGCCAAGTCAGATTGATTTCAGCTGAGTTCTTCCAAGAACTCATCAAGAAACTCACAACACTTCTCTCTTTACTCTAAGTTGTTGAGTTATAATATTTGTATTCATTTTATCTTGTAGGATCCTTAGGGATCTGAGTCTCGTAAGCCTGTAATTATAAAGGCTGAGTGTAGGGCTTGAGTGCCTGAGTGTAAGAGATTGAAATCTCTGAGTGTAGGCCTTGGTGGCTGAGTGTAGGCCTTGGTGGCTAAGTGTAGGCCTTGGTGGCTGAGTGTAGGCTTTGTGAAGAAGCTGAGTTGTAGGGCCTTGGGCCTGAGGTGTAGGAACCTATTTTGGGGTTCTGAGATAGTGGAGAAGTTGGGCCGAATCTAGTACACTGCTAGATAGGTGAAGGGGGAAAGTGGATGTACCCAAATCTTGGGGAACCACTATAAAACTGTGTGTCTACTGTGTGCTGTGATATTCTGTGATTGCTGTGTACAAATAGACAAAACTCTGAGATAAAATCCGATTGCTGCCTAAAAAGTTAAAAAGATTCAAGTCACCTATTCACCCCCCCCTCTAGGTGTTTAGGTACAATATCTTTCAAGTGGTATCAGAGGGAGGTTACTCAAAAGAGGACATAACTGTCTGAGTAGATCCTATTGGCAGATTCCGTGTAAGGCACATTACAGAATCAAGAAAATCAAGAACCATGGGTTCCACTGAGAATCACAAGAAATTGAGATCCATGAAGTTACCCATATGTAGAAAAGAGATCTTTGGTATCTGGAAGGAAAGGGTGAGACTGTTTATGGAAGCCTCAAACTCTAGGATTTATATCACAGTAAAAGAAGGGTCATATGTGCCCATGAAGGTGTCAGTCTTAGATGCTAATCAGAGAACAGCTAAGAATTTCTCTGAAATGACAAATGATGAAATTGTTCTAGCCACTATGGATAAGAGGGCTCAAAACATTATTGTGAGTGCTATAGATGATGCAACTTTTCAGAATTTGATACACTATAAGACAGCTAAAGAGATGTGAGATACTCTTATTGTGTACATGGAGGGTTCTGAAGAAGTTAGGCAAGACAGAAAATCCTTGCTAAACCAAGAATATAAAAGTTTTAGACAAGGAAAAGCTGATAGCATAACTGAATGCTATAAGAAGTTCTACAGGATTGTGAATGAGCTCATGTCCTATGACAGAGAGTTCAGTAATTATGAACTCAATGATAAGTTTCTAAGGTCCCTAACAAAAGATTGGGACACCAAGATCTGTGTCATTAGGGAAATGACAAATTTGGCAGAAATTCCTCCACCAACATTATTTGGAAAACTGCTATCCTATGAAATGCAGTTGATGGTGAGGAAAGAAGAGGAGAAATCAACATGAAGTGAACATAAAGAAAGAACAGTGGCCTTCAAAACAGAAGCCCCCAGAAAGTACAGGAGTAAGTCACCAACTCCACCTCCAAAGGTTGCTGAAACTAAGTCAGATGAGTCAGCAAGTAGAAAGTCTGAAAGCAGTGAAAGTGATGAGGACTTTGTTGCCTTTACAAGACATTTCCAGAAGTTCTTAAAGAAGAAACAGTGGAGGACAAGGCCATCTACTTCACAGGGAAAAGAAGACTTTTATCAGAATAAAAAGTCTTCAAAGAAAGACAGGAAAAAGACCAAGTCTAGCAAAGCAACACTATCAAAAATTGTATGTTATTGCTGTAATAGACAAGGCCATGTTGTTGCAGATTGTCCAAAAAAAGGAAGCAGTCTAGTGACAAGAAAAGGACTCAATACAAGGGCAAGAAGGAAAAGTCTTTTGTTGCCAAAAAGGACAAGAGCCTGTCAGATATTTCTTCATCAGAAACTGAGTCAGATGCTGAGACATATATAGGACTGTTTGCTGAGGAAGAAGAAGAAGAGTTCATTCAGATCATGAACTCAATATATGAACAAGAGGACAATCAGTGCCAAGGACTAATGACATTGACAGAAAGTGACAAAATCCTAGAGCAGCCAGGACCTAGTAAGGTACAACATTGTTCTTTTAGTTCAATTTCTTGTGCCAGTACAGAATCAGATTCATCATCATCAAATGATGAGAGTGCATCTGAGTATGAAGAGGATATTCATCAGTTGATAGATGAATATAAAGTTCTGTTGCAAGCTTATAAGAAGAGCAAGTCCCTAGCCAAAAGTCAGGCAAAGGAAATTGCTAATCTCAAAGCTGCTGCAACTGATTTTGAGAAGTTATTTGATCAAAAGCTTAATGAGATAGCCAGACTGAAGCACATAACTGTGATTCAGATGGGGACTATATCATTTAAGAATGATCAAATCAAGAGTCTGGAGATTAATCTTCAGAAGGAGAAAGACTTAGTTGCTAGGTTTTCTAAACCTAAGTCAGTTCTACCCTTAATTGATGAATTTGTTCATCAAAAAGGTAAAGCTGGACTGTGATTTACTAGACCTGCAAGGACTGTTCAGTCCAAGTCCAAGTCCAAGGGCAAAGCCCCAACTCTCAACAAGTCAGCTGTAGATAAAACAACAAAGATTGTACCTAAGCAAAGGTACAATAAGTTTGAGTGTTGGTGCTGTGGCAAGGTAGGCCACTTTGCAATGGACTGTTGGCACAATGCTAGTGCCAAAGTGAGTAGCAAACCGCCTGTAGGAAAGCCTGCAGGTAGCTTTGTTAGGAAGCAAACTAACCAGTACCAAGGACCCAAGAATTCTTTGGGTTCTAAGGTTCACTAATCTGTTTTGCAGGTGAGTCCAAGTGGCCATGCCCTAATATGGTACTTGGACAGTGGATGTTCCAGACATATGACTGGAACAAGGGGTTTACTAAAGGACTACACACCCATCAAGGATGGTCCAAAAGTCACCTTTGGTGGATCTGAAAAAGGGATCATCAAGGGTTTTGGTAACATTTCTAACTCCTTTATTACAATTACTCAAGTGACCTATGTTAAAGGTTTGAAACATAACCTTATTAGTATAAGTCAATTGAATGATGTAGGATATGACATCTCTTTTGTGAAAGATGGTTGTCATATCAGGAGATCATTTTGACTTGTTATAGAAAAAGGAATGTCTATTGCTTAGACATTATGGTTGAGAACAATGGTTCTCCAGTGTGTCTTGTAGCTGATGAGACAGTCTCTCATTGTGTCAAATGGCACAAGAGGCTAGCTCATCTTAACTACAAGACTATTGGCAAACTCTTTATCCAAGAGTTAGTGAGGAATGATCCTCAAGTTAAGTGTATTAAAGATGGTATTTGCTCAGCTTGTCAAAAGGGCAAGCAGACTAGACACCTTTAGAAGCATAGAAAACAAAGATGTTGTGAGGTGTTTATACCTCTTGCATATGGATCTCTTTGGTCCAATGCCAGTTCACAGCCTATGTAGGAAGGTCTATACCTTTGTAGTTGTAGATGACTACTCAAGGTTTTCCTGGGTGTTCTTCCTTAGACAGAAATCTGAAACACCTAGTATCTTCTATAGATTTGTCAAGCAAATTCAGAATGAACTAGACAGTACAGTGGTCAAGATTAGAAGTGACCATGGTACTGAATTTCAGTCTGAGAGCATGACAAAACTATGTGAAAAAGTTGGGATATTTCAAGAATTTTCTTCACCAAGGACACCTCAGCAAAATTACATTGCTGAAAGGAAGAATAGAACCTTGATTGAGGCTGGTAGGACCCTATTAAGTGATACATCACTACCAGAATATTTCTGAGCTGAAGCAGTCAATACTGCATGTCATGTTATTAATAGGGCTACCATAACTAAGAGCCTCAACAAGACCCCCTATGAGGTTGTGAAAGGAAGGAAACCAAACCTATCCTACTTCAGGATCTTTGGTTGTAAGTGCTTCATACTTAACAATGGAAAGTCTTACTTGACTAAGTTTGCTGCCAAGTCCCAAGAGGGAATTTTTGTTGGGTACAACAACAACAGTAAGGCTTATAGAGTGTACAACTTGTCTACATAAGTTGTAGAAGAGTCTGTACATGTAGTATTTGATGAAACTAGACTTATTAACAATGAGTTGTCTAGTAGTGTGTGCAGCCCCACAGGTATAACAAAGAAGATGGACAAGCTCACTATAGAAGAAGAACCTACTGCAAGACAGCAAGTAGAAGATAGTGGCAGCTGTCCAGGGGGAGTACTACATGTACCAAATGCAGAAGAAGTACAAGGAGTACAACAAGATGAAGAAGTTGAAGAAGTTCAACCTGAAGTCAGTATGCCTCCAGCCAATAGACATCTAAGAGATCATCCAGCTGAACAAATCATTGGTGATCCAAGACAAGGGGTACAAACAAGGAGCAGAAATCTGAATGCAGCAATCTACTCCAGTTTTCTATCCCAAGTTGAACCAAAGAAGTTTGAAGAAGCCATCCAAGACCCTCTTTGGATTGAGGCAATGCAAGAAGTGCTGAATCAGTTCAAGAGGTGCAAGGTCTGGGAGCTTGTTCCTAAACCTAAAGACCACAATATAATTAGAACTAAGTGGATCTATAGGAACAAGATGGATGAACAAGGAGTCATCATTAAGAACAAAGCAAGATTGGTTGCTAAAGGATATATGCAGGAAGAAGATATTGACTTTGATCAAACCTTTGCTCCAGTAGCCAGACTGGAAGCCATAAGGATGTTTCTGGCCTATGCAACCTTTCAAGGATTTAAAGTTTACCAAATGGATGTTAAGTCAGCATTTCTGAATGGTAATCTTAAAGAGGAAGTCTATGTGGAACAGTCATCAGGTTTTGTTGATTCAACTCTACCTACTCATGTCTATAAACTTAGGAAAGCATTGTATGGGTTAAAGCAACCCCCTAGGGCTTGGTATGAAACCCTATCTAGTTTCCTCATTGAGAATAAGTTCACAAGGGGGAAAATAGACAAGACTCTATTCCTTAGGGAATCGAGAGGCAACTTAATACTAGTCCAAATATATGTAGATGACATAATATTTGGGTCTACTGAAAGTAGCCTTTGCAAAAAGTTTGCAAAACTTATGCAAGGTCAATTTGAGATGAGTAGTATGTGAGAGCTAAAATTCTTCTTGGGTCTCCAAGTTAGACAGACTGAGAATGGATTATCCATATGCCAGTCCAAGTTCACCCTAGAACTCATAAGGAAGTATGGTATGGATTCATCCAGTACCATGAAGACTCCTATGGGGTCAAGTATGTCTCTTAGCAAGGATGATGCAGGGAAACCTGTAGATGAGTCTTTGTATAGAGGGATAGTTGGCTCCCTATTATATTTGACTGCAAGTAGACCAGATATCATGTATGCTATATGTGTCTGTGCAAGGTATCAAACCTGCCCTAAAGAGTCTCATTTGATAGCAGTCAAAAGGATATTGAGATATCTAAAGGGCACTCCTTATCTAGGCCTCTGGTACCCTAGGAATGGGGATTTTGAACTAACAGGTTATTCAGATGCAGACTTTGCAGGATGCAAAGAAGACAGAAAAAGCACAACTGGAACCTATCAATTCCTAGGTGGAAGACTGATTTCATGGAGTAGCAAAAAGCAAACAAGTGTGGCTATCTCCACTGCAGAATCAGTATATGTGGCTGCAGGAAGTTGCTGTGCTCAACTTCTATGGATACAACATCAGCTTGAGGACTATGGAATTCAGGTAAGTAGAACTCCACTCTTTTGTGATTCTACAAGTGCTATATCAATTGCACATAATCCTGTTTCCCATAGTAGAACTAAACATATTGAAATAAAATATCATTTTCTTAGGGAGCATGTAGAGAAAAAAGATATTTTACTGGAATATGTTAAAACAGATAATCAACTAGCTGATATATATTCTAAGCCCTTAGAAGAAACAAAGTTCAATATGTTTAAAATTGAACTAGGTATGATAAACTTAGAATAAGTTTATAGAAATGGCTAAGTCAAAAGGTGTCGACACACAGAGATATCTGTGTCGACACAGAAAGTTGGTGTCGACACTTCAGTGAAAAGGTGTCGACACATCTAGGAAGTTGGTGTCGACACTTCAGAAAATTAGTGTCGACACATGACAAGTAGGTGTCGACACATCCGAGGTGGTGTCGACACTTAGGTTTTACTCAGAATTATCTAAGTAAAGTCTCGACTAAATGTCGAGTTCAGTGGTGTCGACACATAAACAAGTGTCGACACTTATAATCTGTTGACTAAACTTGTGTCAACACATATGTGTCGAGACATTATAAGTCTGTGTCGACACTTATCGCCAGTGTCGACACAATTTAAGTTAGCTGCCCGCCTTTTCATCTTCAAACCTAGGAAGGTATAAATAGGATTTTGCCTTAGTTTGTCGACACACTTTCAAAAGTTTCGAGACCAAACTTGTGTGTCGACACCTCTCTTCTCTCTAGTCAAATTCTTTAAACCCTAATGGCGCCAAAGCTCGAGGAGAACGTCAATGAAGGATACGAACTGGTGCGACAAGCGTTTGAGGATGCAGACCCAGAGATCAAGAACGTGATAACCCTAGTTGCAGACTCAGGGTTGGAATTTCTTGTTTCTGAACCCACAAAGATCTGGAAGAAGGAAGTACTGGAATTCCTTAATGGAGCAACCCTAGATGACACTGGATTCAAGATTAAGTCCAGGGTCTATGGTGAAAAGGTGAAGGTGTCACCTAAAAGTTTGAGGAAAGTACTACAGTTACCTAGAACTAAAGAAGAAGATGAAGTTACTGCTTCAAAGACCAGAGAAGCTCTAACTTGGTGTGGACTAGATTCTAAAATGAAAATTGGATCTGTTTTCAATAGAAAAGACATGAACAACCAAGGGAAATTCATGTCAGAAATTGTTGGCAAAGTGATTTTAAGCAAACCTGGAGGGCATGATAGGGTATCTGCCCATATGTTCAGCATTATGACCAGGATAATCTTCAATCTGAAAACTGACTGGTCTGTAGTGATCTTTGAGAAGATCAAGGAAAGCCTGAAGAATCCCAACTTGGGCAGGATCTTAAGCCTATACCTTGCTAGAAGTATTTCAGAGGTAATGAGTCAAGCTGCTGGAACAAAAATAAATCATATGAGGAAAATGGATATGAGGATCTTTTCCAGATGGGACAGGGTGTTGTCTAAGGAGATGCCAACCCCTGAGAAGATAATTCCTGAGAAAGTATCACCTCAAAAGAAGAAGAGGAAAACTGCTCCAGTGGCTCAGGTTTCCTCTAGCAGCTCTGATAGTGAAGAGCAAGTTGTCTTCACACCTGATGAGAATGAAGAAGGAAATGCTGAGAAGTCTACAACTCCACAAGAAACTGCAGAGAAGCAGGGGGAGCTACCACAGGCTAGCCCCTTACACCAGGATCAAATCCAGGGGGAGCCACTAGTTGTGGAAGAGCCCACTCCTCTTGAGAGTGAGCAAGCTACAACCACAATTCTAGAGGTAATCACTGAGCTTAATGCTTTAGTTTTTCCTATAGAGGATACTGATTTGTCTGATGTTTATCAGCAACCACAGACTGATAGTCAAGTCCTAGATGTTGTAATGAAAGACACATCTGTTATAGTTCAAGAAGTATCTGATCTAGTTGTTGATGAGCCAAGAATTTCTCCAGCTCATTCTCCACAAGAGTATACCATGGAAGATCTTTTCTTAAATCTGGATCAAGAAGACTTTGGAAAAGAAAGTACAGCTGCTGAAGGGGAGAATGCTCCAATTGAGGGGGAGCAAGTAGTACATGTTGAAGAGCCTGCAAGGCAAGAGACTGAGAAGACACCAGAAGTGCAGAAGGAGTTACCTCAAAGCCCTAAGGAGAGGGTAGATATTGCCAGCACCTCAGCTTTTGAAGATGAGGAGGCTTCAAGGGCTAAGAAAAGAAAATTTCAAGTATTTAGAAGAAGGAGTCAGAATTACAAAAAGGCTCTCCAAACTGTTGCTCCACAGCTTATATCACAACCAGCTCCAACTGTTAATTATAGTGCTTTAATGGTTGCAATGCAAATTAAACTTGATGAGCACAGACAGGCCATTGAGAAGTATGTTGATGAAGGGCAAAAATCATTGCAGTTTGATCTGTCCCAGGATATAAAGTCAATAAGATTCTAAATGAATCTTAATAAGAAGGAGATGACAGACTGCTTCCACAAAGGAGGGAATGCAGTGGTGTACTTGGCTACACATCAGGAGAAGATAAAAGCTCAAGATGATGAACTTGCAGTCAAGCAAGGCTATGTACTTGAAAACCAAATTAGGATGAATGATAACTTGACTGCTTCTCACAATGCCATAGTAACAGAGATGAAGAATCTGGCTGCAGGGCAGACTCCAGCTAATGCTACTGCTAAAGCAGAATTTGATAAAGTATTCCAAGAAGAAATAACTGCTGTTAAGACTGCCATACTAGACTCTCAGAAGATCATTACTGACAAACTCCAAAGGTTAAAGCCTTATTTTAAAGATGGAGTCAATTATTTGGATAACCAGGTTAGATTTCAAAAAGATGATGTCAGAGATCACATTGAAAGAGAAGTCATAAAGGGGGAGAGAGTGTTAGTTAAGGCCAGCTCTGATCATGCTAAGTGGATATCTAATTCTATCAGAGCAACTCTTGGATATCCTCCTCTTTGTGATGATGATAATGTGGCAGAATCTGGAATTAATCCTGCATATCTAGGAGGAGAGCAACCTGAAGTGGCTCAAGTCATCTACCCTCCTCTAGATTTTGACATGATACATGCTGATATACAGTCCATGTATAGCCCACCTGGGGGAAAGGACAATGTCATTATAGAGAAAGTTGTTCAGCCAATATCTGAAGCTATGCAAGAAGCTCTGCAGAAAGAAGAAGAGACCAGATTGTCTAAAAAGAGGTTTAGGGAGCAAGCTGAACAGAGACCAGACTTTGAGCAGTGGAGCCCTACTTCAAGAAATATTATCTTAACTGCATGGAAAGCTGCAAAAGATAATATACAAGACAAAAATAAATGGTTTTCTGAACTTGAATGGAGTAAACATGAGTCAAGACAAGAAACAATTGTCCAATATAGAAGAAAGGCCAAGATGGGAAAGCTACATCCTACTGCCCAGGAGCCTAGCAAGTACTTTCCCAAGCCTTATCATTATTCTGAAAGGCAAAAGATTAAGGCTGAGGAACTTAAGAAGAAGGAGCTGAAAGGGAAGAAGCCTGCTGAAACTGAAGATGTTGAAGCCCCTGTGCAAGCAAGGATAAAATCTGGAAAAGGGATAGTGATCAAAGATACTGATCAAGAATAGCATAGAAATTTTCTTAAGTTTACTATGTAATCTTTTGATGATAAACATTCTGTAAACTTTTGAAATATGAATATGACAAAGTATTGGAACAATGTATTGTGTGATAAATTTTGCTGTGTGTTAAATTTATTTCATAGTTGTTCTGAGATTATGTCTGTGTATACATGTTTGATTGATACATGTTTATGGTTGCCCTGATTATATATTCCTGCTTTACATCATGTTATAATTTTATTATGAATGGTGTATATCATTGACTAAGGGTTATGACTTCTTCAAATAGGGGGAGATTGTTGGGTACATTGGTTCAAATGTACCTGATTTGAAGAAGCCTCACCCAACTCAATGATATACATCAAAATGTATTTGATGTATTTTGAGTTTACTTGTGCAGGTTAAGTATTTACAGGAAAGAAGAAAAAGTTTCTGAGTCCATGTGTCGACACCCAGAGGGAAAGTGTCGACACTTAAGAAGACCTGTGTCGACACCCAGGCAAGCAGTGTCAACACTTGGAGTATTTGTGTCGACACCAGGGATGCTGAGTCAACACCAGACAGAAAGAGTTGACACAAGGAGCTGTGTCGACACTCAATGAAGAAAAGTGCAGTAAAGCAGTGTCGACACTTAGCTGTTGTGTCGACACCCAGTGAAACTGTGTCTACATCAGAAAGTGTCGACACTTGGAGGCTGTGTCGACAATCAGCAAAAGTCATCAGAGACTAAGTATAAGTGTCGACACCCAGAATAATGTGTCGACACACAGCAGAAGAGTCAACACTTGAAGAAAGTGTCGACACAAGAAAGAATGTGTCGACACTCAGCTGAAGACTCAACACTTGAAGAAAGTGTCGACACAAGGAGAATGTGTCGACACTTAGCAAAGTTCAAGTATATTCTAAGTACAAGTGTCGACACTAAGGAGTTGTGTCGACACTCAGCCAGAGTCTCGACAGAAGAAGAATGTGTCGACATCCAGAGCAATGTGTCGACACTCAGCAAGTTTCAACACTGAAGACATGTGTCGACACCAAGAAGAAGTGTCGATACTCAGCGAGTTCAACACATGAAGATGTGTCGACACAAAGGTGTTGTGTCGACACTTAGAAGAATTCAGCAAAATACTGAAGTAAAAGGACTTGTGTCGACACACATTATCAGTGTCGACACATGAAGAAGAAGCAGTGTCGAGATATAAAATCTACAACACAAGGAGTTGTGTCGACACCTTGAAGACTAGTGTCGACACTTAGACAACTTGTGTCGACACTTAGTCTATAAGTGTCGACACTTAAAGACAGACAGTCTCGACACTTTTAGACAGTTACAGAATTTTCAAGAACTGACTGGATGACTTGACAGCTGCCATTCCAGCCGGTCTACAGCACCTGTCAGAGTTGTCAGAAATCAGTTATGAACCGGACCAGCCGGTTACCATGAAGAAGACCTATAAATAGGCTTATACAGTCTACAGAAACTGTGGTTGAAGTTGTTGATTGAACACAAGTACAAGTGATCAATATACAAAGAAGATCTAGCTATTCCTTGAAGAATCTAGTGAAGATCTAAGAAGTTGGAGAGAGAGAGCTCCATCCAAGAAATCAGTCATTGGAACCAGACTGAGAAGAAGGGTTCAGATTTATTCTGAATCTTAAGTAGCAGAGATCAAGGATCAACTACAGAAGAGGTCAATCTTATTGTGTTCTACATTCAAGAAGCTTTGAAGAAAGCCAAGTCAGATTGATTTCAGCTTAGTTCTTCCAAGAACTCATCAAGAAACTCACAACACTTCTCTCTTTACTCTAAGTTGTTGAGTTACAATATTTGTATTCATTTTATCTTGTAGGTTCCTTAGGGATCTGAGTCTTGTAAGCATGTAATTATAAAGGCTGAGTGTAGGGCTTGAGTGCCTGAGTGTAAGAGATTGAAATCTCTGAGTGTAGGCCTTGGTGGCTGAGTGTAGGCCTTGGTGGCTGAGTGTAGGCTTTGTGAAGAAGCTGAGTTGTAGGGCCTTGGGCCTGAGGTGTAGGAACCTATTTTGGGGTTCTGAGATAGTGGAGAAGTTGGGCCGAATCTAGTACACTGCTAGATAGGCGCATGGGGAAAGTGGATGTACCCAAATCTTGGGGAACCACTATAAAACTGTGTATCTACTGTGTGCTGTGATATTCTGTGATTGCTGTGTGATTGCTGTGTACAAATAGACAAAACTCTGAGATAAAATCTGATTGCTGCCTAAAAAGTTAAAAAGATACAAGTCACCTATTCACCCCCCCATCTAGGTGTTTAGGTACAATATCTTTCATATATATATATATATATATATATATATATATATATATATATATATATACAGATAGTGGCAACCCAATGGTTTCTTTGTGCTATTTCATCTCAAGATTTCTTATGCTTTAGGGTTCGGCTCCGTGCTCATTCCGAGAAACCGGCTGTCGGCCTGTTCCTCCTAAATAACCCAGGGCGGGTGATGGGACGATGCCTCTGGAAGCGCTCTTGTAAGACCGAGCCTCTGTACTGACGGCCGAGATCAGCTCCCCCCTTGCATGCTGGCCTAGGTACCCCCGATTGCATCTCTCCTCCGACTAGAGGAATTATCAGGAACAAGTCTGGACGCCAACCTCCCGGATTTGAGGAAGGGTCGACCTTGTCAAGTTTTCGTTTGGGCAACAACATTTCAATTATTTTCAAAGGCAGGATAACTAGCCAAGGGGCGAGAATAGACCCAAGAGAAGATGTTAGTCGCGTGTGCGTCATGAGGGACCCTCGGGAAAACATTAACCCTCGCTCATACACTTGCGCTCGTAGTCAGGTGGCAGAGCTGAAAATGATCTCCACGATTGGGTTGGGAAACGAGCCTTCGATCTGTTTCTCCAAGATAGCGTAGAGCGAACGATGGGACGATACCTCAGGGTGTAAGCGTCCTTGTAAGACCGAGCCCCTACATTGACGGCCGAGATCAGCTCTGTAAGACCTCTCCCCTTACCAAGGAGGCTCCCGGTCTTATGCCCAGAACCGTCGTCTTACGGTGTCACTAACGCACGGGTTAGTCGACACCACAACATGCTGATTCTATCGGCTAGTACGATCATAACCTGTTCGGCCAAAATGAGAAATAAAAGTAATACATATCAGAGTACAACACAGCTAGTACACAGTCACAGTACACATCATATATATATGAATGAAAGAGTACACAGTCCATAATGAGTACACAAATATAAAGAGTAATAAGGGCTTATGCCCAGTACATCATATGAATAACTCTCCTCTCAAAACATCAAAAAACGGAAGCTAAGCAACTAATCTCGTCCCACCTGAGGTAGCGCTGTAGTAGTAGTAATATGTGGTATCAACTCCTCACGCCCTGTCATCTCGTCCTGCCGGCCGTGCGGGTGCTCCATCTCCTCGAGCTGCTAAAAATAGTTTGATCACCGACCATTAGTCAAAAAGACTAAGTAGTTTCCTCCGCACCTCGCCCCGCAACTCATAGGCACCGTGCAGGAGGACGAAGCGGAGGACTATCAAGGGGTAACAAAAGGAAGCAGGTGACAAGAAGCTATCTATCAAGTATAAGAGCAACATAGTTCTACTCTAACAGTTCTAAGTACATAGTACGAAAGTAAAAGCAAGTACAGTACAAGTAAGCAAAGAACTGAAAGTAAGAGCAGAAAAGTAAAGCTATGCTACCACTACTCTACCATCAGAAACGTACCTTAACTTATAAAAATGCCTATACAAATTTATAAGTTAAGGTTTCCAGAAATTTTAACGTATCATATAAAAAAGCCCATACTAATTTATATGATAAGGATCTATGAAGCGTATGACCTAATATGAACGAATGTTTATGATGCAATTTATGCAATAGGCAAGTGTAACCCACACACAATGACTCTGTGATCAAAGACCTTTAGTTCCCACTTTTTGAGAGCTAGCTTCACTCTCGGGTACCACAGTTGTGGCTAACGGCAGCAGCGGAGCGGGAATCTCCACTTCTAGGCAGGTATGCACACTACCAAACCTAGACCACCTCTCATACGCCTCTGTACACGTCCTAGGTGCACTCTAGAGTCTGCGTACGTATTTTTCTGACTACATGTCAGTCTTGTTGGGTCGGGTGTGCGTTATCGGGGATGGTCCTGCAGACCGCAGTGTAAAACAATCCACTGGCCCCTCAAACCTTCACTCCCGCCTGAGTCACCGTACTACCATCGGTGTGACGATCGGCCCAGTACCGCATGACCCGCCACTAAATTTATGCACATGCAAGTATTTTATCTCGAGCCTTCAGCTCGCAGGACCAACCTGTTCTGATTCCCTCAAACCCTTCACGGGTGAGCCTGCAACATATATCCCTCCAACCCATCACGGGTGAGAACGCACAATAGTGTCTTTATTCAGAATCCCTCAAACCTGTCATGGGCGAGAATGAACCACAATGTCTTAACCTATTAGACTACTCTTGTCTACGGGTTATTATACTTAGTGATTTAAGGTTAATCTCAGGACTGCCCTGGGTATACCCGGTGAAGGGCTCTCAAGGGCACTAGGAACTATGATGGGATTACGCCCAAAGCTCCCTTTCTCAAGGATATTTACTTTAGTTGATGACTACCCATAATTCACCCCCAGCTCTCGTTATTACTCTTGAGTGATCCTCATGACTTAAGATGTTTTCAGAAGGGCGACGGTCTTCCGCCGGCCTCCACTCCAGTTGCTATCCAAGGGCTTGCACTTTTACTCTCGTCACTAAGACATCACTAACCACCAAGGTTATCCTCCAATTGTAATCTCTAGCTCATTTGTCCATCTATGCACCGGTGGTCCTTATAGTATAACATACTTACACTATGCGCAACCCATGACCTAATACCACCACGAAATAGAACTTCCAATTTCTTGGGCCGCCTGCCCCTAATTATTTATCCTAGGATGGTATAGAGTAATGAAGTGAACATATTGATTTTCATAATTTTCTTAAGTCATTAAAGCCTCTAATTAAATTATTTAATTAGTCCCCTAGGTCATTTAATACATGAAGTATTACAAATTATAGTACACTAACCTAAGGAATTTTTCCTGAGTTGTATCTTGGTAAAATATTGTTGTCTACCAAAATTCATAATTTTCCTTTGATTATTTCTATTTATTCCATAATTAGAACAAAACTCACATAATTGTCATTTTCCAAATGAAGTATAAGGAATACATTACTTAAAATTCTAGGAAAATTACAGAACATATATATCATTAATTTAAGGCTAATGACAGAGTTTCATCAACCTCTATAATGTAATGACTTACCAATTTCAATTCCTAATAATTTACCAAAATGTCATTATGCTAATTTAAAAATTATTAGGACATCCATAAATTTTGAGATAATTATACAAGGATAACCATACAATTTTACAACACTAGAAATGTTTTCAAAATTTACTGATATATATTTCCATCAATTCATAAGTAAATGTAATAAGAGTAAAATGGTAATTTCCATGTATTTTGCTCCAAAATTCTCAAACAGTAGGATAAAAATTTTCACGAGTCAAATATGACCTCCCTTTTGTTTTGACAGACTTTGAGGGTTTTGTTTTCAATCAAAAGGGGTGAACTTTACTCTAATGAGCCTCTGTCATCAATTCTATGATTTTTGAATGTATCAAATAGGCTGAATATGCAATATTTCAAAAATTGTCGTTTGCACCCCAAAGCTATATATAGCCAACACATGTAAGTGGGTTAACCCAATATACAGTAATCCAAATGTGCTGAAAATTTTACCATGCACATATAATGTCCTTATGGATCTGCCACCATAATTTGGGGCCATTTGGAGTCATATTGCTCTAATTATTTCATTTATTTAATTATGTGTATTATGACAAATAATATAGAAAAATTGCTCCCAAAAATTCTCATTTTTGGTCAGAGGCTAAGTATGCCCTAATAATGCATGCACCCAAAATTTTGGGTCATTTTGATGACTGGTTTGGCTTGAGAATCAATTTGAAATTCTGCCATAGTGAAGGACCAATCCTAGAAAAACTGACCTACAGCCCAATCTACTTTACCAAATTTGATGTTTAAAGTGTCATATTAAAGTTAAGCCAATAAGCTACAAATTTCATTTAGGGTTCATGTTCTGGAAATGCCTCTAAGAGGCCTAAATTTGGCTTGCAAAATGACTGAAATTGTGTGATAGATATACATATATACTATAGTTTTTATTTTATTTAATTTAATCGGTTGCACGAATCTTAAAGCGATATGGACGGGATCGGGTCGTCTTCTACCTCCAGCTGACGGCTGGGATTCATTCTTCCTGGGCCACTTTTGCTGGCTGTTTCCGGCCACCTGAGGCTGCGCCACCGCCGGCGATTGTCTCCTCCACCTTCACTAAAGTGGTGGCTAACATTTCCCGGTGGTGAGGCCGCTGGAATTGGCTTATCCGACGATCCCAAGCATCATGAAAAACTCGAAAAATTCAGCATTTCCTCACATGGCATCAGGCTCAATTGAGCCTGATATCTCCCCTAATTGATCTAGGAAGCTAGTACAGGTAGAGGTGAAGTGAAACGAACCTGATTCAGGCCTTGGCGGCGCGTGCGGCGGCGTTTTGCCATGGTTGAGCTGCTCCGGTGATCTCCTGCTCAAAACCTTGATTCTCCACCTTTTGCCTCGATCCAGTAGCCGATTTCCACTCCTCTCCTCTCTCTGAAGCTGATGGTGGGGGTGATTTGGGTTGGGGAGGGGTGTATGTGGAGTTAACTCCACGGTGAGCTCGGGCTCAACCTTGGAGGCTTCACCCATGGTGCCAAGTGGCCACCAGGCTGCCAAATTCTTCTGAAATCTTCTGAGGAGGTCGGCCAACATCTTTTTGGGGCAGAAGGAGCCAAGGCCAAGTGTCCTCCTCCTCTTAATTCCACTTTCTCTCTCCTGCTTTTGGGTGAATTCTCCAAAATGCCCCCATGCATGCTCTCTCTCTCTCTCCAAATCCAGAGGGGTAGGGGTGGTCTTTGACACATTGGACTGATAATGGGCCATGTTTGGTGGGCTTGACCCAAGGGGAATGGGCTTAGCCCTTATTTTCTTCTTTAGGCCAATTTGTTGACTAAGTTGACTTTTTAGGTTGACTTGGTCAACATGGCTAGTGGGCTGACCCCACTTGAGGGTCATGGACCCTATGACACCACCCAACTTGGGTTGGGCCATGGTGGTGCTCTACTTGGGCTAAGTGGGCCTATAGGTATAGATTTGACCAACTTAAGGCTAAGGTTGACTTTGGTCAACTAGGGTCAAAAGGTTGACCTAGTGACATGCTTTAGGGTTCACTTAGATTGTCCTTAGGGTTAGGGAAATGTGGTGGAGGTCATGGTGTGGCTAGGGTTCCTATTCAGGCTAGTTTGACCTAGTTTGACTTGGGCCCTATAGTGGGCCCCACATGGCTACAACCCACTACCTAGGGTCAAACCTAGCTGATTTCCCTAACACCCACCCCATGCCTAACCCAATATAAGTTAAGGAGGTCTAGGAGTAACATGATATGTTACAAATCCCAATAAACAAAAAAAATAATTTCGTCCCCGAAATTCAAGTTTGGGTCTACGGGGTTCTACTTGTAACAATTTAAGTGATTTTTAAACATAAATTACAGCATACCTGAAGTAAACAGCTCCGGGTGTCGCTCCAACATTAGATACCTCAGTTCCCAGGTGTGCTCCTCCTGTCCATGGTTGGACCACAACACCTTCACAAGAGGAACCTTCTTCTTCCGCAACACTCAGACATCTGTATCATCAATCCGGATCGGCTCCAATCTAACGGATCTGTCTGGCGCTATCGGACCGGCTGTAGTAGTAACGTGCTGCTCCGGCCGTAGGAGTGCTCTTCGCAAGGAAGAGACATGGAAGACGTCATGTAGGTTACTCAACTCCGGTGGCAGCTGCAGTCGGTAAGCTAAGGGGCTGATCCGCTCCAGGATCAAGTATGACCCCATGTATCGAGGACTGAGCTTCTTGTGCCTCTGCACCCGAGAGACACCGTGTACAGGACGTATCTTCAAGAAAACTCTGTCTCCAACCTGGAATTCCACCTTCCGGTGCCGAGCATCATAATACTTCGCTGGCCTACTTTGGGCCTCTACCAGCCGATCCCTGATCAAACGAACCCGAGCCTCCGTATCTTTCACATAATCAGAACTAAGAGTCCTCGTATCCACATCCTGAACCCAAGACAGAGGCGTCCGACACTTCCTTCCGTACAAAGCCTCATAAGGCTCCATCCCGATGCTTGCCTGGTGACTGTTATTGTAAGAGAACTCAATCAATGGTAGCAGCCTCTCCCAAGGCTTCCCTGTATCCAATATGCATAGACGAAGCAGATCCTCCATGGTCTGGATAGTTCGCTCAGTCTGCGGATGGAAGGCGGTGCTAAAAGTGAGCCGAGAACCCAAGTAAGCATGCACAACCCTCCATTCCCTCAATGCGAACCGACCATCACAGTCTGAGACGATCGTTCTGGGGATGCCATGGTACCTGACGAACTGTTCCACGAACAATCTCACCAGAACATCAACTGGAGCATCCTTCCTGACTGGAATAAACCGCTCTATCTTGGTCAGTATGTCGACTATGACCCATTTGGAATCGTGCCCAGAGTGGGAGCGAGGCAGTCCGTGCACAAAATCCATAGCAATGTCCTCGAACTTCCACTCTGGAATGGGCAGTGGCTGTAATAAACCTCCCGGGCTCTTGCATTCCGCCTTCACACGCTGGCACGTCTCGCAATGCATCACAAAGTGGGTGATCTCCCTCTTCATCCCAGGCCAGTACATAGTCTCCGTAAATCTGCCCACATTTTGGTGATGCCAGGGTGCACTGAATAGCTAGAGCAGTGTGCCTCTCTAAGTATATCCTCCCGAATACCGTCCCCTGCTGGTATATAAATGCGTCCACGGAATCGAAGGAGATCATCCTGCAGCGTGTAATCCTCAACCTTGCCCCTTTCCAGGGCACTGAAAATCGGCTCCAATGCAGTATCCAGCCTCTGATGCACCACAATGCGATCCCGAAGATCATTCTCCCCGATCAAGGAGCTTAGATATTCCCGGTAGACTGCTGGCTCGTCCTCTGAAACCATGGTGATATGCATATCATCCATCATCTGCATCAATCCCATATACATCACCTGGGGCTCCGATCCAGTAGTGTCGGCTCTCCTGCTCAACGCATCTGCCACAGTGTTTGCTTTCCCCGGGTGATAGTGCAATTTGTAATCATAATCGCAAAGAAATTACAGTCATCTCCTCTGCCGAAGGTTCAGATCTTTCTGCGTGTCGACGTATTTGAGGTTCTTATGATCCGAGTAGATATTACAATGAACCCAATACAAGTAGTGTCTCCATATCTTCAGTGCGAATACGACCGCCCCGAGCTCCAAGTCATGCACCGGGTAGTTATGCTTATGTTTCATCAATTGTCTCGAAGCATAAGAAATAACATGTCCGTGCTGCATCAGTACATTACCCATCCCCTCATAAGAGGCATCCATGTAGATCTGAAATCCCTCATTCCCAGATGGGAGTGCAAGGATAGGGGATGAGGTGAGTCGGTCCTTCAACTCCTGGAATGCTACCTCACACTACTCTGTCCAAGCAAACTCTATATCCTTCCTCGTCAAGGACGTGAGGGGGAGTGCTATCCTCAAGAACCCCTTCACGAACTTACGATAATAACCTGTTAATCCCAAGAAGCTGCGAATGTCTGACGCTGTCTTCGGCTGTGGCCAATCTCTCACTGCCTCTATCTTGGCTGGATCCACCATCAATCCAGCTCCACTGATCGTATGCCCCAAGAAAGCCACCTCCTGTAGCCAGAATTGACACTTAGAAAACTTCGCATACATCTAGGACTCCCTCAGCCTCTACAAAACCTGTGTCAAATGCTCTGTGTGCTCCTCCCGAGTCCGGGAATAGATCAGAATATCGTCGATGAATACAATGACGAAGTGGTCCAAGTAGGACTCGAATACATGGTTCATTAGACTCATGAATGCGGAAGGGGCATTTGTGAGCCCAAAAGGCATCACCGTAAACTCGTATAACCCGCATCATGAGCTGAAAGCCGTCTTCAGGATGTCTTCCTCTTGGATGCGCAGCTGATAGTAACCGGATCTCAAATCCAGCTTAGAGAACCAGAAGGCCCCCTGAAGCTGATCAAATAGCTCGCCTATCTGAGGCAGTGGATAGGTATTCCGGACCGTCAACCGGATCAGATCCCTATAATTTATGCACAGCCGCAATGATCCGTCTTTCTTCTTCACAAAAAGAACTGGTGCTCCCCACGACGACGAACTCGGCCGCACAAATCTTGATTCCACAAGCTCCTGAAGCTGAGTCTTGAATTCTGCCAACTCTCTGGGAGCCATCCTGTAAGGTGCCCGGGACACTGGCCTCGCCCCCGGCACCAACTAAATCATGAAATCCAAGTCCCGAGCTGGTGGTAGTCCAGGCAATTTCTTCGAGAATACATCAGAGGAATCCTGAACCACCGGGATATCAGCTATAGAACTCTTTGCTGCCACCATCTCGAAGCAGATAAGGTACACCTCTTCCCCCTGCTCATAGGCCTTGACAGCCTGTACAAAAGATAATGAAAGGAGGATAGGTCGAATACCTTCAATAGTGACATGGGAGTCTCCATGGCTAAGTGTGATCCTCTTCGAGGGGCAGTCGATCTGGGCATGGTTCCAATGAAGCCAGGTCATGCCCAAAATCAAATCAAAGTCCGACAATCTCAAGACCGCCGCCGGAGCTTCGAATGCCTTGCCTCCTATCTCGGACTCCATGTTGCAGCTATCCGTGGTCCGTAGCTCCGAGCCATCGGGAAGACGTACCCTCATCTCTATGCCAGGGAATCTCTCCACACCCTCTAGTCCCTCAATAAAAGTGTCTGACACGAATGAGTGTGAAGCACCCGTATCGAAGAGGGTATGAGCGGGCTTGCCGCTGATCATAACTATGCCTGAGATTTATTTGAGTTAAAATGAAGGTTATTTCTATGGTTTTCAAGGCATTACAAGGGTTGAAATTCTAAATTAAAATTAATTTAAGTACCTGTAATCACTTCCTCGGGGTTCCTTTGCTCCGTGAGGTCCAAAGCATACATCTGCTCCTAGTTTCGTCCTCGGCCGTGATATCCCCGGCCTCGGCCTCGACCTCGTCCTCGTCCTCGGCCTCGGCCCTGCTATACTGGAGGGGCCACTGGAGGTGGAGGAGGAGGTGGATGAAACTGATATGGACACTCCGATCTAATATGCCCGGGCTGGTGACATCCATAACAAACTACCGGCCGGTGGCCATGGTCATCTTGCCTCCTCGGAACATGCACCTGTAGAGGTGGGGGAGCTAACACTGTAGGAGCCCCTGCTCCTGCCCGAAGTTAGGACGACGACGTCCCCCACCCCTCTTATATCCAATAACTCTGCCTCGCTGGGATCCCCTGCTACTCTCACCGGGTGATGACCCGTCTTGCGGCCTCTTTCCTCTATTCTGCACCATCAGCTGGTCTGCCTCCAGCTTTTTGGCCATCTCGATGATCTGGGTTGATGTGCCATGAGAAATGAACAATAGTACCTGCCTCAAGTCGTCTCTAAGGCCCCGGTAGAATCTTTTGGTATACCTCCTATCGTCTGTATCATGTATCCCTGCGAACCTGGCAAGGTGGGAAAACTCCCTCTAATATTCAATCACTGATTTGCTCCCCTGCCCAAGGTTCAGAAACCTCTCTTCCAGTGCATCTCTGTCTATGGTGGATACGAAGTGATCCAACAATACTTCGCCGAACTCCTTCCAAGATATGTTTGATAGCTCCCAGTCAGCATAAGTGGACTCTCGCACGGACTTCCACCATCTTTTTGCATGAGCATCTAAAGCAGAGGTGGTTAGAGGAACTGCCTGGCCGACCGGGCAGCTGATGCCTGCCAATATCTCATGTATGGCCTCCAGCCATTCCTCAGTCTTCACAGCATCCTCTGTCCCACGGTACATCGGTGGGGACAAGCTCTTGAAGGCATTCACCAGCTTGACCCCGGATTTGGCTGCGGAGCCGGGACCTGCTGGGCTTTGAAGGCTTCTAGGATAGCCGTTAAAGTTTGCCCCATCTCTATCTATAGAAAGGGCGTGGCAGCCGGAGGGGGAGGAACCACATTCTGCGGCGCAGCGACCTGTGGAGGTTGCATAAAGGCAAGGTTAAAATAGAACTTACCTAACTCATTATATTTAATAGACTGTTTTATGTGACGTTTTACACATGGGCACACCATTGCTTCCGCTGCATAGTTTGTCTGCAAACTAATGCTCGAGCGGGGTGGTCCAGTGTTGTGGACTTCTTTCTCATACGATCGTTTGTTCAAGTGATACCAGTTTGTAAGACCCCTCCCCTTACCAAGGAGGCTCCCGATCTTATGCCCAGAACCGTCGTCTTATAGTGGCACTAACTCACAGGTTAGTCGACACCGCAACACGTCGATTCTGCCGGCTAGTACGATCATAACCTGTTCGGCCAAAATGAGAAATACAAGTAATACCTATCAGAGTATAACACAACTAGTCCACAGTCACAGTACAAATCATATATATATATATAAATGAAAGAGTACACAGTCCACAATGAGTACAAAAATATGAAGAGTAATAAGGGCTTATGCCCAGTACATCATATGAATAACTCTCCTCTCAAAACATCAAAATAGCGGAATCTAAGCAACTAATCTCGTCCCACCTGAGGTAGCGCTGTAGTAGTAGTAATAGGTGGTATCAACTCCTCACGCTCTGTCACCTCGTCCTGCCGGTCATGCGGGTGCTCCATCTCCTCGAGCTCCTAAAAATAGTTTGGTCACCGACCATTAGTCAAAAAGACTAAGTCGTTTCCTCCACATCTCGCCCCGCAACTCCTAGGCACCGTACGGGAGGACAAAGCGGAGGACTATCAAGGGGTAACAAAAGGAAGCAGGTGACAAGAAGCTATCTATCAAGTATAAGAGCAACATAGTTCTACTCTAGCAGTTCTAAGTACATAGTACAAAAGTAA
The DNA here is from genome assembly GCA_039583875.1 of Platanthera guangdongensis. NCBI lineage: Eukaryota > Viridiplantae > Streptophyta > Magnoliopsida > Asparagales > Orchidaceae > Platanthera > Platanthera guangdongensis. The sequence continues at coordinate 61,501,210 of CM077151.1, forward strand.
AAGCATGTACAGTACAAGTAAGCAAAGAACTGAAAGTAAGAGCAGAAAAGTAAAGCTATGCTACCACCACTCTACCATCACAAACGTACCTTAACTTATAAAAATGCTTATACAAATTTATAAGTTAAGGTTTTCAGGAATTTTAACTTATCATATAAAAGAGTCCATACTAATTTATATGATAAGGATCTATGAAGCGTATGACCTAATATGAATTAATGTTTATGATGCAATTTTTGCAATAGGTAAGTGCAACTCACACACAACGACTCTGTGATCACAGACCTTTAGTTCCCACTTTTTGAGAGCTAGCTTCACTCTCGGGTACCACCGTTGTGGCTAACGGCAACAGCGGAGCGGGCATCTCCACTTCTAGGCAGGTATGCACACTACCAAACCTAGACCACCTCTCATACACCTCTGTACACGTCCTAGGTGCACTCTAGAGTCTGCGTAAGTATTTTGCTGACTACCTGTCAGTCTTGTTGGGTCGGGTGGGTGTTATCGGGGATCGTCCTCCAGACTGCAGTGTAAAACAACCCACTGACCCCTCAAACCTTCACTCCCGCCTGAGTCACCGTACTGCCATCGGTGTGACGATCGGCCCAGTACCACATGACCCACCACTAAATTTATGCACATGCAAGTATTTCATCTCGAGCTTTCAGCTCGCAGGACCAACCTGTCCTGATTCCCTCAAACCCTTCACGGGTGAGCTTGCAACATATATCCCTCCAACCCATCACGGGTGAGAACGTACAATAGTGCATTTATTCAGAATCCCTCAAACCCGTCGCGGGCGAGAATGAACAACAATGTTTTAACCTATTAGACTACTCCTGTCTACGAGTTATTATACTTAGTGATTTAAGGTTAATCCCAGGACTGCCCAGGGTATACCCGGTGAAGGGCTCTCAGGGACACTAGGAACTACGGTGGGATTATGCCCAAAGCTCCCTTTCTCAAGGATATTTACTTTAGTTGATGACTACCCATAATTCACCCCCAGCTCTTGTTATTACTCTTGAGTGATCCTAATGACTTAAGATGTTTTCAGAAGGGCGACGGTCTTCCGCCGGCCTCCACTCCAGTTGCTATCCAAGGGCTTGCACTTTTACTCTCGTCACTAAGAAAGCACTAACCACCAAGGTTATCCTCCAATTGTAATCTCTAGCTCATCCGTTGATCTATCCACTGGTGGTCCTTATAGTATAACCTACTTATACTATGCGCAACCCATGACCTAATACCACCCCAAAATAGAACTTTCAATTCCTCGGGCCACCTATACCTAACTATTTATCCTAGGATGGTATGGACTAATGAAGTTAGCATATTGATTTTCATATTTTTCTTAAGTCATTAAAGCCTCTAATTAAATCATTTAATTAATCCCCTAGGTCATTTAATACATGAAGTATTACAAATTATAATCCACTGACCTAAGAAATTTTTTCTGAGTTGTATCTTGGTAAAATATTGCTGTCTACCAAAATTCATAATTTTCCTTTGATTATTTCTATTTATTCCTTAATTAGTACAAAATCACATAATTGTCATTTTTCAAATGAAGTATAAGGAATACATTACTCAAAATTCTAGGAAAATTACAGAACATATATATCATTAATTTAAGGCTAATGTCAGAGTTTCATCAACCTCTATAATGTAATGGCCTATCAATTTTAATTCCTAATAATTTACCAAAATGTCATTATGCTAATTTAAAAATAATTAGGACATCCATGAGATAATTATACAAGGCTAACCATACAATTTTACAACACTAGAAATTTTTCCAAAATTTACTGATATATATTTCCATCAATCCATAAGTAAATGCAATAAGGGTAAAATGGTAATTTCCATGTATTTTTCTTCAAAATTCTCAAACAGTATTATAAAAATTTTCATGAGTCAAATATGACCTCCCTTTTGTTTTGACAAACTTTGAGGGTTTTGTTTTTGACCAAAAGCCTATTTTCCAATTTATTTATCAAAAGGCCTAAGTTTTTTAAAAATTCAAATAATGGAATTTTTGCTCCCAAAAATCCCATTATTACTATGAGGGGTGAACTTTACTCTAATGAGCCTCTGACATCAATTCCATGATTTTTGAATGTATCAAATAGGCTGAATATGCAATATTTCAAAAATTGCTATTTGCACCCCAAAGCTATATATAACAACACATGCAAGTGGGTTAACCCAACATGCAGTAATCCAAATGTGCTGAAACTTTTACCATGCACATATAATGTCCCCATGGACCTGCCACCAAAATTTGGGGCCATTTGGAGTCATATTACTCAAATTATTTCAATTATTTAATTATGTGTATTATGACAAATACTATAGAACAATTGCTCCCAAAAAATCCAATTTTTGGTCAGGAGCTAAGTATGCCATAATCATGCATGCACCCAAAATATTGGGTCATTTGGATGACTGGTTTGGCTTGGGCATCAATTTGAAATTCTGCCATAGTCAAGGACGAGTCCTAGGAAAACTGACCTACAGCCCAATATACTGTACCAAATTTGATGTTTAAGGTGCCATATTAAAGCTAAGACAATAAGCTACATATGACTCTAAGAGGTCTAACGTTGGCTTGCAAAATGACTGAAATTGTGTGACAGATATACATATATACTATAGTTTTAATTTAATTTAATTTAATCGGTTGCACAAATCTTAAAGCGATATGGACGGGATCGGGTCTTCTTCTACCTCCAGCCGACGGCTGGCATTCATTCTTCCTGGGCCACTTTTTCTAGCTGTTTCCGGCCACCTGAGGCTGCGCCACCGCCGGCGATTGTCTCCTCCACCTTCACTAAAGTGGTGGCTAACATTTCCCGGCGGTGAGGCCGCCAGAATTGGCTTCTCCGGCGATCCCGAGCATCATGAAAAACTCGAAAAATTCAGCATTTCCTCACATGGCATCGGGCTCAATTGAGCCCAATATCTCCCCTAATTGATCTAGGAAGCTAGTACAGGTAGAGGTGAAGTGAAACGAACCTGATTCAGGCCTTGACGGCGCGTGCAGCGGCGGTTTGCCATGACTGAGCTGCTCCGACGATCTCCTGCTCAAAACCTTGATTCTCCACCGTTTGCCTCGATCCAGTAGTCGATTTCCACTCCTCTCCTCTCTCTGAAGCTGATGGTGGGGGTGATTTGGGCTAGGGAGGGCTGTATGTGGAATTAACTCCAAGGTGAGCTCGGGCTCAACCTTGGAGGCTTCACCTATGGTGCCAAGTGGCCACCAGGCTGCCAAATTCTTCTGAAATCTTCTGAGGAGGCCGGACAACATCTTTATGGGGCAGAAGGAGCCAAGGCCAAGTGTCATCCTCTTAATTCCACTTTCTCTCTCCTCCTTTTGGTTGAATTCTCCAAAATGCCCCAATGCATGCACTCTCTCTCCACATCTAGAGGGGTAGGGCTGGTATTTGACACTTTGGGCTGATAATGGGCCATGTTTGGTGGGCTTGACCCAAGGGGAATGGGCTTAGCCCTTATTTTCTTCTTTAGGCCAATTTGTTGACTAAGTTGACTTTTTAGGTTGACTTTTTAGGTTGACTTGGTCAACATGGATAGTGGGCTGACCCCACTTGAGGGTCATGAACCCTATGACACCACCCAACTTGGGTTGGGCCATGGTGGTGCTCTACTTGGGCTAAGTGGCCCTATAGGTATAGATTTGACCAACTTAGGGCTAAGGTTGACTTTGGTCAACTATGGTCAAAGGGTTGACCTAGTGACATGCTTTAGGGTTGACTTAGATTGTCCTTAGGGTTAGGGCAATGTGGTGGAGGTCATGGTGTGACTAGAGTTCCTATTCAGGCTAGTTTGACCTAGTTTGACTTGGGCCCTATAGTGGGCCCCACATGGCTACAACCCACTACCTAGGGTCAAACCTAGCTGATTTCCCTAACATCCACCCCATGCCTAACCCAATCTAAGTTAAGGGGGTCTAGGAGTAACATGGGATGTTACAAGCTCTCCCCTTGCATGTCGGCCTAGCTACCCCCGATTACATCTCTCCTCCGACTGGAGTAACTATCATGAACAGGTCTGGACTCCAACCTCCCAACTCGACAGGGGTAAGATCATCGTTCTATTTATAGTTTCTTCATCCTCAAAGATATTGATGCATTTGACTCGTTGGCAATCTCTTAAACAGCAGGGCAAACTACTCCAACAATGTTTAAAGTCCTCGAGTGGCAGTGTCATTGTAAGTCCAAGTCCATGTACGAGCTCCTCTCCTGCATATTGGCCAATGATCTCCTCGAGTGAGACCAAGTTCCTCGTTGGAGTGATGTCATAGTCTGTGAACTCTGTACGAGCTCCTCTCCTGCAGACCGACTACTTGGCTCCTCGAGTCGACTTACACCACTCTAGTTGAGCAAGGCTCCTGAGAGCTGTCGACTCCAACAATGTTTAAGTCCTCAAGTGGCAGTGTCATCATAAGTCCAAGTCCCTGCACGAACTCCTCTCCTGCATATTGGCCAACAATCTACTCGAGTGAGACTAAGTACCTCATTGGAGTGATGTCGTAGTCCGTGAACTTTGTACGAGCTCCTCTCCTGCAGACTGACTACTTGTCTCCCCGAGTAGACTTACACCACTCTAGTTGAGCAAGGATCCTGAGAGCTGTCGACTCCAACAATGTTTAAAGTCCTCGAGCGACAGTGTCATCATAAGTCTAAGTTCCTGCACGAGCTCATCTCCTGCATATTGGCCAACGATCTCCTCGAGTGAGACCAAGTTCCTCGTTGGAATGATGTCGTAGTCCATGAACTCTGCACGAGCTACTCTCCTACAGACCGACTATTGACCTCCCCAAGTTGACTGATTCCCACCCCCAGTTGAGCTTGGCTCATGCTAGGTGTCAACTGATTCCCACCCCTAGTTGAGCTTGGCTCCTGCTGGGTGTAGACTGATTCCCACCCCCCAGTTGAGCTTGGCTCCTGCTGGGTGTCGACTGATTCCCACCCCCTAGTTGAGCTTGGCTCCTGCTGGGTTTCGACTACTTCCCACCACCAGTCGAGCTCGACTCCTGATGGGTGTCAGCTCTGGTCTCCAAGCAAGTTGGGTTTAGATCTGGCGAGATAAACAATTATGCAGGTGCGAGTATGTTTTGGCGAGTATGTGAATATGCCTTGGCAAGCGTGCGAGTATGATATGGTGAGTATATGCACGGACACATGCAAGCATCGGGATGCGACTTGTTAGAGCGACTATGGCAGTGTGAGTAATAACTGCGCGACTATGACTAATGACAACGCGTGGGTAATGTAACGTCCCGATTCGCACTAGGACCCTTGTGTGCGTTTTTGAGTCAAGAGAGCTGACTTGGGTCCAGGGAAGTGCTGGAAATTGGGCTGCACTTGGGAATGTAGGATAAACCAGCCCTCGAGTTATCCAGAGCAGGACACGGGTAGTGAATTCTCGACATAGTGAGTTTCACGCCCATGTCACGGGCGTGACCGGTCCAACACGGGCGTGACCATGCCCGTGACTATCCAGTCAGTTGTCAAGTACTCGAGTAGTTATCGAGTACTTGAGTAGTTGAACACGGGACACTCCCCTTGTCACGGGCGTGACCATGGGCGTGACCGGGGCGTGTTCTCCAGTCGACGATTTTGGTTGAGTTCGACGAATCCTCGAATAGTTGATAGGGGTCACGCCCGGTGTCACGGGCGTGACCATGGGCATGATCTTGGCGTGTTCTCCGGTCGACGATTGTGGTTGAGTTCGACGAATCCTCGAGTAGTTGATAGGGGTCACGCCCGGTGTCACGGGCGTGACCATGGGCGTGACCGGGGCGTGTTCTCCGGTCGATGATTTTGGTTGAGTTCGACGAATCCTCGAGTAGTTGATAGGGGTCACGCTCGGTGTTACGGGCGTGACCATGGGCGTGACCGGGGCATTTTCTCCGGTCGATGACTTTAGTTGAGTTCGACGAATTCTCGATAGTTGATAGGGGTCACGCCCCATGTCACGGGCGTGACCATTGGCGTGATCGATGACATTTCACTTTAAAAGGGATTAGAAAACCCTAGCAGTTTCACTTCTCTTTCCAGCCCGATTTGCTGAGAAAACTTCTGTAGAAAGAGAACTGCAGGAGCAAGTTCTAGGGAGGGAAAATCCGCCATTGCCGTGAAGGAGAAGATGCCGCCGCGAAGGACTACACGATCCATGGTTGGAAATGGTGGTATCGCTGAACCGAAGTGAGTTTCCTACCCTCTCCCTTGGTGCTAGATCTGTAGATATATAGGCGAGATGTCGACTCGGTGGAGTCTTGACTTGTGAGAAGATGTTTTTCTCTAGGATGAGGCCGATCTAGGGCTTGTGCCCTTGGTTAGTGGTGTCTTCAACCTCTCTGATCTTCTATGTGGAGATGGGGGATGGTTTCGTGAAGAGTAAAGGCCTCATGAGGGTGAAGGAAATTTCTGGAGGAGATTTGAGAGGATCGACTTGAGGAGGAAGATGAACCGATGCCGTTCGTTCCGCCTCAAGATGCGTGCCGAATCTGTATTCTGCGCGCAACAATATTCTAGGCCATTTTCATGATGGATATGGACAGATATGGGCTTTCGACTAAACATGAAAGTTGAAGCCCTTGAAAATACCTTTCCAACGAGTGGATGCACTATTTCAGGCGACTTCTGTAGCCACGGGAAAGTCTGAACGAAAATGGTGTTCGATAAATCCTGCATGCAGAAATTGTGTTATGTACGCAGCGGACCTCAAGGCTGATTTCTAGTAGGATACACTCCAATTTGGGTTGAGGTCTGAATACAAACGTTGTAGCCCATGGAAAGACCTTTCCATCGAGTGGTTACACGTCTTCACCGGATTCCTGTAGCTTCGAGAATCTCCGGTTGAAGTTGCTGTCCAGATTTACTCTGCACCTAAATTCTGGGTTTATATAATATGGATTTGGATTCGGTGGAATTAATATTGCAAGTTACTTGGCTTGGATGAACTATTTTATGATTAATCATTTTAGTTGCATAATTGATGGAGTTTATTAATCAGATTTCATATAATCCAATTGTGAAGCAAGCTTACTTAAACGAATTGACTTGATAGAAATTGATAGATGGTTATTTATGCGCTTCATGTTTATAATATATTGTTATCATTTGGAAAGATTGATGGATCTTTATACGCGCATCATGTTTATAATATGTTTGTACTTTTGGAAAGATTGATAGATCTTTATATGCGCATCATGTTTATATTATGTTGTTATCATTTGGAAAGTCATGTAGAAGAATAAATTATGGCCATGAGTATGTTTGATTAATGGAATGAGTTTAGTAGTCTAATACTTAGAGTGACATCTCCCTACGGGTAGTATTGTTAGAGGATGTGAGTGCGGTGTTGACCGTCACTTGTTTGGTTTGTGTTGAGATAAGGTATGGATGGATGGTTGGGCTGTGTCCTCGTGCTTACTTCCGAGGCCCCTTCCATGTTATGGCGAGGAGGCATTTTCATGCAGTGTGAGTCGACACGCGGTGTCGTAATCCTGGGTTAAGGATAGTGTGGCAGGTCTACGGGCTCGCCGATCGTCACACCAACGGGAGTTGACAGTTAGACTTTGGGCAGTTGGGCTGTGTCCTCGGTGTTCACGTCCCGGGGCCCCTTCCGTGCCAAGTGAACGGTTGGGCTGTGTCCTCGTGCTTACTTCTGAGTCCCCTTTCGGGTCACACAAGGCCAGTTCGGGCTGTGTTCTTGGTTCACATCTACCCAAGACCCCGCTGGGCCATAGTACGTATGAGCTCCGCTGTTGTGTTCTTAGCGTTGAGGCGTACGGAGGCCTAGGTGAAGTAGTGTGGATACCCACCTAGTAGTAGAAGTGCCCGTTCTACTGTCCCCGTCTGGCCACGGCGGCTGATGCCTAATAGGTTAGCTACCTGCTCGAAAAGTGAGAACTACAGTCTGTGTCGACATGGCAGTTGCATGTGTGTGAGCATGGGTGAGTCATTGCATATCATACATAGCATTTCATAACATTGCACAATAAGATCCTCATCGTATAAGTTTGTATGGGCACTCTTATACGATGAGTTACCTTTATGTAACCCGATCCTTAACTTATAAGCTTGTATGTGTATTCTTATAAGTTAAGTTATTTTCCTGCTGTTACTTATACTTGTTAGTTTGTTATAACTCTTAAATATTTGCTAGATCATGATACTGTTACTCTTACACTATTGCCACCTGCTTGTACTTCTTTTATTATTTGCATATATATTATCCTTGTTCCTTCTCCCCGCCCGGTGCCGAGGAGTCGTCGGGGGAGCGGATGTGAAGCCACTTAGTCGTTTCGACTAACGGTTGCTACGTCTTCCTTTTTAGGAGGTCACACCGCAGGTAGAGCAGCCGCAGACTATGCAGTATGACAGCCAGGCCAGGATGACAGGGCCTGAGGGGATGGTACCGTCGCTACCATCGGTTACTGATGTGAGTGTTGTGAGACTCTGATGTAGCCTGTTTGGGCAGTTGATAGCTATACTCTGATATATTGTAGAAGCATGTTTTAGCTTCTCTTATTGTACTATTTGGACTTATATACTTAGTGTGGATTGACTTCTCTTGCTTATATTTGGTTGGGTTGGCATGTTGTATTGATATTGTTGTAGCTGGCGGAATAGGCGTCTTGTGGTATAGGTTAGCCCGTGTGCTAATGCTACCGCAAGGCGGCTGTTCCGGGCATAAGGCCCCCCTTCGTGCCGTGTTTTGGGATCCGGGAGGGGGGGGGGTCTTACAAATGATATCAGTTTGCCACGATCGTCAACTAAAGAAGTCTTTCAACAATGTAACCACCCCGTTCGATTAGTCAGTTTGCGGACAAACTGACTTAGCGGAAGCCGTGGTGTGCCCATATGTAATTCACACTAGGTATGTCCAACTTTGACCCTACGATTAGCCAACCTGACCTTAGGTACATACCTTTATACGTCGATCTTCCAAGTTTGGACGACCCCAAGTATGTAAAACTATGGTATAAAGTCTTGCGAGATCCCCTAGGGCAAGCACTTTTGTTTATAGCGGATTTTGAATCTAACGGAGATAATAGACATGGCAGATTTCCTAGGGCAACCACTTTTGTTTATAGGAGACTTGAGCTTGGTGGAGATAATGGATATGGTAAAGTGGTTGGAAGCGGGTCTTTTGGGTGTTCAGACAAGCGTTAAGAGACTTGCTGAAGGAGTAATTGAAGCAGGACCCAGCTCAAGGATGAGTACTACGAGGAAGAAATTAAGCATTCGTCCTTAGTCTGTCTAAGTTTTTCTAGGAATCTGGCTTGATCCTTCACAATTTTGATGCTTAGGCATAATGGTTAGTGAGAAACTGGCCTACACTCAATTCGATACCGGTGCCTCACACTCCTTTGTGTCCGAGGATTTCATTAAAGGCATAGAGGGTGTGAAATATTTCACTGAAATAGCCCGACGAGTGCGCCTTCCAGACGGCTCGGAGATGATCGCAACCGCCAAGTGCGAGTTGGAGTTATTCATTGATGGAAAGGCCTTTGATACGCCGGCCACGGTCCTGAGAATGCCGGAGTTCGACATCATTTTGGGCATAGCGTGGTTGGACTGGCACTTCGCGAGGATCGACTGCGCAGAGAAGCGAATCTATTTGAGATATGGAGACTCCGACGTCATCTTCCAAGGTATTTGCTTCGCACCTCGTATGATGCTATCTTCCGTACAGGCTGTAAAAGCCCATATGAAGGGGGATGAGATCTTCATGATCTAGTTCTAGTTGAAGGAGGTAGCGTTGGAAGTAAAAGATGTTCGGGTAGTGCGGGAATTCCTCGAGGTATTTCCTGAGAAACTACCAGGATTGCCCCCGCATAGGGAAGTTGATTTCCAGATTAATCTAGTACCGGGTGCCAAGCCTGTATCCAAGGCTCCGTACCAAATGGCCCCGAAGGAACTCGCGGAGTTTAGAGTTCAATTGCAAGAACTGGTGGAGTCAGGGTTCGTTCGCCCCAGTTCGTCACCTTGGGGAGCCCATGTACTATTCGTGAAGAAGAAGGATGGAACCCTGCGTTTGTGCATAGATCGGGAACTCAATCGGTTGACGGTGCGGAACACTTATCCGCTACCTCAGATCAATGAGTTGTTCGATCAACTAGTGGGAGCACATTGATTTTCTAAACTGGATTTGCAGTCTGGATACTATCAGTTGAGGATACGAGAGGGGGACATCCAGAAAATGGCCTTCTGTTCAAGATATGGTTTGTATGAGTTCACGGTAATGCCGTTTGGGCTCACAAATGCCCCTTCGGACTTCATGAGTCTGAGGAACAAGGTGTTTGAGACATATTTGGACATCTTCGTCATTGTTTTCATCGACGACATCTTGGTCTACTCAAAGACGGAGGAGCATGTCGAGCACCTGACCTTGGTGTTGAATAAATTGAAGGAGCACGCCTTGTACGCCAAATTTAGCAAGTGTGAATTCTAGCTCAAGGAGGTTGCTTTCTTGGGGCATGTGATCAGTGGGGCAGGATTAGCAGTGGATCCAGCAAAGGTGCGAGCCGTGAAGGAGTGGTCGCCCTTGAAGTCGGCGGCCGATGTACGAAGCTTTCTTGGACTTGCTGGGTACTACCACAAGTTCGTGAAAGGATTCTCCAAGATTGCCCTTCCTCTTACTTCTTTGACGAAGAAAGGTGTGCCATTTGAGTGGACTCCCCAATGTGAAGCGCATTCCAAGAGCTGAAGGATAGGCTTACCTCCGCCCCCATCCTTGCACTTCCATCTGGGAAGGAAGGATTTCAAGTTTACACCGACGCTTCATATCAAGGGATGGGAGCGGTACTGATGCAGCACAGGCACGTGATCACATATGCTTCAAGATAGTTAAAGAAACATGAAATTAATTACCCGGTCCATGATTTGGAGTTGGGAGCAGTGGTGTTCTCCTTGAAGGTTTGGAGGCACTATCTATACGACGTCCACTGTGAGATCTTTTCAGTCCACAAAAACTTGAAGTACGTTCATACACAGAAGGAGTTGAACTTGAGGCAACGACGATGGTTAGAGTTTCTGTGCGATTATGAGTTCACCTTAAACTATCATCCCGGAAAGGCGAACTCGGTAGCCGATGCATTGAGTAGAAAAGTGCCAGGCTCTAGCCCAGAGTCTCGGTTGATGAGTATGTAGTTGGCTCGGATGATTGAGGAGATGGATATTTTTGGTATTCAAGGCTCCTTCGCAGAGTATGCGGAGATTTTGTCAAGCATGAGCATAGTTTGTGATATCCGGGACCGGATTCAGGTGGAGCAAGGAATGGATGCGGCCTTGGCCCCGACAATCAAGGCAATTAAAGATGGGACTACTGATGATTACACACTAAAAGACGGCCTTGTTTATTTCCGTGGCCGACTTTATATTCCCAAGGGCGGCAAAATTCGGGAAGATGTCTTGAGAGAGGCACATAGCTCTCAATATTCAGTACACCCGGGTATTGCCAAGATGTACGCCGGCTTACGGAAGACCATGTGCTGGCCGAGAATGAAGAAGGATGTTCGTTACTATGTTACACATTGCGAAGCTTGTCAAAGGGTGAAAGGCCGAATGTAAGAGTCCCAGTGGTTTGTTGCAGTCGTTGTACATCCCTGAGTGGAAGTTTGAGGATATCTCCATGGACTTCATCCATGGGCTACCTCGCTCCCGCTCCGGGAATGACTCAATATGGGTTATTGTTGATTGACTGACAAAGCTGGTCCGTTCATTCCAATGAAGAAGGAAGCACACATGGACGTTTTGGTACGCCTCTTTGTGGAGCAGTTCGTACGGTATCATGGCGTGCCCAAGACAATTATTTCGAATCGGGATGGTCGGTTTACTTCCAAGGAGTGGAAGGCGGTGCAGGCGTATTTGGGCTCGCGCCTAACCTTTAGTACTGCATTCCACCCTCAGACGACGGGCAGTCTGAGCGGACCATCAGAACACTGAGGATTTATTGAGGTTATGTGTGCTGGACAGAGGAGAGCCGTGGGAGCCGGGAAAGACTCTTGCCCTAGTGGAATTCTCCTACAATAATAGCCATCAGACGAGCATCGGTATGGCGCCCCAAGAAGCCCTTTACGGAAGAAGGTGCAGGACTCCCTTGTCTTGGGTGCAGGATGAAGATCTGAAGGCATTGGGAAATGAATATATAGATGATATTAATGCGATGGTCAGATTGATACGTGATCGCATGTTGGAGGCTCAAAGTCGACAGGCGAAGTACTATAACGCAAAGCAACAGATGGTGGAGTTCCAAGTGGGTGATAAGGTGTTTCTCAAAATCCGACCGATGCATGGAGTGTCACGTGTGCGTAGTGTGAAAAAGCTCAGCCCAAGGTATGTTGGGCCTTATACCATATTGGAAAGGATTGGCCCGTTGGTCTATCAGTTGGAGTTGCCGCCAGAGCTAGAGAACCTCCACGACGTGTTCCATGTGTCGTCGCTTCGGAAGGCGTTATTGCGGCCCGATCAATACATCCCCATAACTGATGGTGCTGTGGTGTCTGATAGGTCGGTGCGACTGGAGCCGGTGCGGATCGTAGATAGCGAGACAAGAATGTTGCGCCGCAAAAGTGTTCCCTTGGTGAAAGTGTTATGGTCTAATCATGGGAAAGAGGAATATACATGGGAGCCAATGGATTTGATGCAGCAACGCTACCCGGAGTTGTTTGCTCAAGGTAATTTTATTTAAAAGCATATGTTGATTTTCCTGTTATGCTTTTCTCCCCTAGCCCAAGCCTGATTTCGGGGATGAAATCTTTTATTTTGTTTATAGGATTTGTAACGTCCCGATTCGCACTAGGCCCCTTGTGCGCTTTTTTGAGTCAGGAGAGCTGACTTGGGTCCAGGGAAGTGCTGGAAATTGGGCTGCACTTGGGAATATAGGAGAAACCAGCACTGAAGTTGTCCAGAGCAGGACACGGGTAGTGAATTCTCGACATAGTGAGTTCACGCCCATGTCACGGGCAGACGACCGGTCCAACACGGGCGTGACCATGCCCGTGACTATCCAGTCAGTTAGGATAACCTGAAAACCCCATGAAGAACCAACTCTAGATGAATAGAAAATTTGACCGGGCTCTGTTCTCCTGTCGATGATCACCCTAAACTCGATGAATCCTCGAGTAGTCGAAGGGGTCAACGCTCTGAAAAGAGCCTCAGAAGAAAACATTTGGACTCAAGATCGAGAAAATAATCAAATGGACAAGTTGAAGAGGATTTTAATACCTGAGGGCGATAGGACTTGATCTTTTTAATCTTCATGCAGTTCATTCCGCAGAAGAAAGAAACTCATGTTTCTCGTACGCCAAATATCTCGCCACGGGCTTCTTCTCA